>JAODLL010034703.1:0-47449 GCA_026546735.1 Forbesichthys agassizii | reverse complement strand
CCCCCCCCCCCCCCCCCCCCCCCCCCCCCCCCCCCCCCCCCCCCCCCCCCCCCCCCCCCCCACACCGTGCATGTATGCCATCCCGTGCTAGACCAGTTTGCTTTTCATTCAAATCTGAAATGTGCATTGCAAATCTCCTAGATCATCTCAGCTTAGCAGGCCCTACAAGCTATTTGGCTCCAGTCTGCTCTAAGAGCATTGGCCTGTGAAGTACCAGGCTTAAGCCAATGGAAAATATAGGTCCAAACCTAAGGTGGCACAGTGGGTGCTACTGCAAATAAGGGTCACATGCTTGCTGAGATGTCCAATGTGTACGTGCTCATACACACCCTGAGGTTTTAATGATTATTAGCTCCAATAGGGTTTCCCTCACAGCTGATGATCACACACACAAAGTCACATGAACCTTGTTTGTGTATAGAATATATAAAAGCACGTTGACATTGGTATTAACTTTTCCCTCACCAACAGTTAAGGGAGCAAACTAGTGAAATGCCTAGAGTTCTGTAGTATGCGAGAGAACTTAAGTCAGTGTAAAGCAGTGTTGAGTGTTATCAAAGCAGTGTGAAAGGCAGTTATACTTGCATAACCGCAGGATATGAGAGGAATGCAGTAGTCTGCTCTCTGCTACTAAGCTACAGCAGTAGCTCCGTCAACCAACAGTTGACATGGGTCGCGCATTTGCTTTTATGCACTTGAGGCCACCCGTTTGAAAGAATTTAAATGTTGAACCAATTTACTTGTCAGTCTCTCCTGATGACCAAACAACCTTCTATGAGTTTATGTGTCATGGCATATAATGTTCTGATTGGTTCATATTTTTACGAACTGTTAATGAACCTTTGGGTAAAAGTGGACCAAATTGTTGTGGCAGGATGCCAGATCAGCGCTTGTCTAGAGCATGTCGAGACTAGCCTACATTTCACTAACCCCTGGGAGTCCTTAGTGGAGATGCCTTTGTCTGGCGATTCCCAGAGTTTAAAAGGAATTTTCTAGCAGACAATCATGTATTCAACTTAATGAACGCGCTTGAAGAAGTAATGTTGCTCCCAACACTTATGGTTAACCAGTCTGTTTACCGAGTTAGAAACGTACAGTATACTTACCAAATTGATCTTATCTCCGTATAATCACATGTTGTCAGTGAGGAATTAATATTCAACGCTGGATGTGATTGTTCTTGTTTTCACCTGCCTGCCTGTGACTCATTGGCTCTGTCACAGCTCTTGTTGACTGGTTACATTAGAGAGTGCTGACAGATGCAGCAGTTATAATGGACCAGTGTGTTTCTATACCATTGATGTGTGCTTTGCATTGAGGAGCCCCCAGACATTCCCCACCAGCAGGGTTCTCTGTGCCACACACCCCTATGGCTACGGTGATGATCTGATGGATGGATGAGAATGTGCTTTGGCCAGGATACCTAAAACACCTGGAAGATCAGAGGGATACCCAAAGGTGCACATGTTTTCAACTTTGAAGACTTGTCGGGCACAGAAGTTCATACTACTTTATCTGTTTTCAATGTGATTACACTGGAAAGTAATTTAGAAATAACCGAAAATTCCATATACACACAAGGTCACACTTCTGTATAAGGTATTTCCCTTTACCTGTAACTTCCCCCTCCAGCAAAACAACATTCTATTTCAAGACCTTCTCTCTGAATAATTTAATAGGTGACAGGACACAAAAGTAACATGTACCAACATATTCACATCAATGAGCTGTTTAAATTTAAATGAGCTGGTTTGGTATAGCAAATACATCGTGTATAGAAATACATTGTTCGTAGAGCCAATGCTCTATGGACAGCAGCCTCAGCTGACTAACCTTACTTACTAACCTTCAAATTGAAAACTGAACTCAAAAGTAATATTTTCTTTGATCCTCATCCAAGGCTAAACACTTAATTTTGTCTTTGCATTGATCACAACTCAAAGGGCAATACAAAGACATCAGGACAATATCTGGTTTTGAAAAGCTCAAATAGGAGTGCTTAGTCAACTGATCAAATATCAGTTTGTTTAGGCAGGGAGCGGTAAAGCTCTCCCAACAGTAGAGGCTCATGGGAGGTGCCTAACATTTCCTGTGTATCTTATAGCACCTGGAACAACCCTTTTTTTTGTGTTATTTCTGTCCCTCTTTTTAGCTTGTTTTCTAGTCAACAACAGATCTGTCATGTACAGTAATATGGCGGATCCTTTCTTTGTCATAGCATGGGCACAGGTGCTCACAAAGCACACCTGGAACATTTTACAGAAGGTGTTTATGTGTGTGTGTGTGTGTGTGTGTCAAATCACCCGCCAAGTATTTTTTTGAAAGTGCCTGCCCTTTTTAAAAATGGTTTCAATGGACGGCTTCCCAGATGAATGTGTCTAACAGACACAGATATTTGCCGTGTCAGGTTAATCATTTGTGGTCTGACCTGCATACATTCAGGTGGGCACCCTGCTGTTTTCCCTGGTCTGTGTTGAGCAGATGACAATTGGAAGTACAATATGGCCGACCAAAAGCCTCTGGGCTGAATGCTAGCATGGCTCATTGAAAATGTCAGTCAGATAATTAGTGCTGTGTGCCTCTACTATGTCCCATGAAGATAAAAAGACTGTAATTCTATGTGAATGTGTGTGTGTGTGTGTGGGGGGAAGGGGTGTCTGTGTGTTTTTATTGGCCTCTGAAGGGAGGTTTAGGCCAGACTAACGATGCTCTCGATCTCATTGACCCCTGTCTCCTCCTACCATGACCTGGGCACATGCTGACTCTAAATCATATGGCACACACACAGTCTTTTATTCTTCTTACCATCCCCCACTGAAGTACCCTTCTTCCACACTACTAATCTCTTCTCACTCCCTCCTCAACTCACTCCATCATCCTCCATCTTCTTCAAACCCCACCCACTGTTCCTGTAGGCCAGTCCTACAACCATGTTACTATGGTAACCCTCACTATATATACAGCTCTAGCAGCCTTTTACTCTGTTTGTAGACATGGCAGCCATAGTGAGTGATGGGCGTCCACGAGTGTGACTGAGGTCGTACGGAGTGCTAATGCCAAGTTCTAGGACTGAATACAGGCAGCAGGTTAACAATGGTGTGTGGGTGGCCATGCTAAGTGAGGGGCTCTCACAATGCTGGGGTCAGAAACGGGATTGGTGTCAGATTCTATCGGCTAGACGCTCCACTTGGACAGCAAAACATTCCCACACGGTGGTTTTACTAAGATTTTGAGGACATGTTTAGGAAAATGGCCCCTAAGCTTCTATTATGTTATGGGCTACATGTGAGCCACAAGAAAGATATGGTCCTCAGTAAAGAGAAGTACAGTTACTCTTTGTTGATATTTATTTTGGCTGATCCTTCATCCCTGTTAATTCCCTTTGTGTTGTAGATGTTATTCCTGCTCTGGTTTTGCTTAAAGACAAGTGTGTCTGTCTGGAACACTATCCCCATAGCAGCACAGTGGTTTGTTTTATAACAAACTAAATGAGTGGGACTTGTTTCCTCCCCAAACCTTGTTTCTTTTTGTTGTGGTTTACATGGACATCCATTACACTGGTCTGTAATTTGTATGCTGAGCCACCCTCCAGTCTGTATATACAGACTCACTATGTGTATATACAGACTCACTGCTATGATACTCATCTCCCTGTGAATAAGAGTGTTTTCATCTTATTTTAACACAAAGTTATGTTTGTTATTCGGAAATGCCCCCCCCCCCCCCCCAATATTCCTGTCTATACTATCTGTTTTCTGTATTTTTTGTTCTCTCTCTACTGTACCTGTCTTTGTCAACGTTAGCAGTTAGTCTGTAATTGCAGTGTAGTGTAAGGGAAGTGCTGTTTAGTAAAGTGGCAGTTTGAATGTCCGTGCTGTTTATCATGTAATATGTCAAAACCCTCTTGAGCAGTAGGGACACTCAGGCCACATTCCAACAACCTGTAAGCAAGGTAAAGACACAAAGGCATTCTTGTCTATTGTTTATTCGATAGGAGCCTGTTTACCACAATACAACCTGTTTCCTCAAATGGTGTATAGTTTCCATAGAACTATATAATAACTAGAAGCAACAATCCCACATTGACATTAATTGATGCAAGTTTTTGACTTTTTTTTCAAAATGGCGCCAAGCTGCTATGGCGCATTTAACGTCATATAAATCTAGGAGTTTAGAAAATCCTGTCCGGGCACATTTTTAACGCCTCAAATAGAGAACATACAGTATGTCCGGGAATAAAAGGACGTATGGTCAGCCTATTTTACAATATGATTCAACATCTAAAACCTTTCACAGGCATTGCAGCTATACAGCTACTGGTACTGTTACAGTATCTGGCTAGTAGCAGTGATCCACGTGTAGTGTAATACTACAATAATAATACTTACCAAGAAACAATGAGAGCACCTCCTTTGGTGAAACAACTTATATAATATAAAGAACAAAAACAAGCACCTTTGTAATCCATTCTCTTCACTTATAGACATAGTATCTTCTCATGCAAGCAGCAAGTTAGCGCCGTACTACGCAGCACTGAGCTTGTGAGGATTTATTCTGAATTTGGTTGCTAAGACGCAGAGTCTCTTATTTAATTATATATATATATATATATTAGTAAAAAAAAAAAACCTTATGGCAACAACCGATTTACCAAGTTTAACGGCTTTAGATTATTGTCAATGGGAAACAGTCGCTTTTGTCATCAAATCGCAAAATGGCAGGGCCCATAGCTTGCATCAACTCATAGAAAAGTGTTGATCCTTTGATATTTTCTGGTTTCAGAAGTCAGATGTAAATAGCGGTTTATCAATGTCCTTTTAAATTTGACTTATAAAATCTTGAAATCCTAACTTTCACCAAAATAATAAAATACAACAACCAAAATATATACATTATACAACCACAATATGATACAATAAATAAAAAATAACTTTGAAACACTGTAATATGTGTACTGTATGTTTTTTTTTTTTAAACACTAAGACTAAGCCCAAGGAAGAAAAAAACTCAAGAAAAGAAAAAGATTACATAATTTCAAAGGTCATATTCTCTATTGTGTCATGGCCTTCCATTACACAAAGCCTGTAGCTATCTTGGGATGTTTGTCAACAGACGGAACCACAACAATACCAGCAACGCCAGGAAAGAGTAAAGATTGTGGTGGGTGGAGGGGTAAGACTGGTGCAGGAAGCTGGTATATCTTGAGACATTTTTGTGGTCCTTTGTTGCTTTCTTAAGCGGGTGTTTATTCTTGCGGTAATGAGCGGTAGTCTCACTGGCCGGCTGACTGACTGCCTGGAGAGTGTTAAGTGTTTATGTTGGGGTGAGAAGTTACTCTCAAACCACCGCAGCATTATTCTAAATGTGTTTCCCTGTCTCCGTCCAGGATGCGAACACAGCTCACTGTGGAGAACCTTCTGGTAAACAGAACCATGGGGAATAAAATGTATGTATTGGGGACATTGTGACACTGGGATTTCCCAGAAGGAAACATAAAGGTCTAAACTCAGTGAACCAGAGCACTGTTCACAGCCATTATACTTAACTGTTTTGGATGTGGCCAGCCATGTAAAACACTTTGTAATGTGCCTATAGTTTTTCGACTTACCCTGTCACCCTCTCTTTCCTGTGTTAGCGTCATGTCTGGTCACACAGCGGCCAAAATACCTTTGCTAACCCTCAATGTCTTTTGCTCTGACCTGCTTTATTTTAGAATCTTAACTTCACTGTCCACCACACATCATCACATTAAGCAAGCTGCATGATATATTAGACTGGTGTGTTGTCTGTTAGAGATGGGGGTTAGTGAAGAATGTCCAGAGGCCTCAAACTTCTGATGCACTCAATCCTGACAGCGGTGTGAACTTTGACCCCTCCTTTCCCATCAGTCACCATCCATCACCCAATCATGGACAGAGATGCTTTTGTCTGCATACGTCAGGGCTAGCTTCAACAGGTTTTCTCACTCAGAATTAGGAAACCACTTTAGACATGTAATTTCCATGTACACCATTAGGGAAAACAAAGTGAAACACTTTCTGTTCAACCGAGGAAGTATTGATAAGATTAAGATTAACATTGGTCACACAAGGTCATGGCGAGTGTTATGAATGGAGAAAATCTATTTTAATTTTAGTATTTTTACTAAATAAAGACTGGGAAAGCCCATGTTTTCAAAAGCTGTTTAAAATCGAGATGATGAAATGATGCCAAAGAACTACACAAAGCAACATTACCCGTGGTGTGGCAAAAATCGGTAAGTCCGTTGGAGAAATGTAGGTCTCCAATTCTCATTGTGTCTACAAGCCTTGTTTTTGTCCTGTGAAGTCATGCATCACATGGCAGCTTAGCACTCGCCCAGCCGCAGACTTTCTCACTTTCTCTCTTTTGTCTTCTACTCCTGGTACGGTTGGAGACCATTGTGTGAGAATGCAGTGAATTCCCACAATGGATCCCCTCTCCGGAGAACAATGAGTGAAATTCCTCACTGTTCCCCACAGGTTCAGGGCCTTGGTTGTGTTGAGAACACGGCTGAGGTTTACAGTGGCACTGCTATTCTACACCAATTGCAATGCCAGTGGTCATCCCATTGGGGATGTTTGTGGGCATGTGCGTGTGTGTGTGTGTGTGTGAGAGAGAGAGAGAGAGATGAGTGTGGGGGGGTGTAATCAAACCCCTGAGAACACCGTGTTGGCGATAATCAATCTTCAATTCTTTCTGTTCTTCTTCACAAGGATAGTACACTGGGCTTGTGTCGGGATTAAAAACCCTTTGGCCAATCCCTCAAGAGCCCCCCTCCCACACATACAGGCTACACGAGCAGTAGCTAGCATGTCCTAGCTAGCCTGGTACACCTAAATCTGGTGTCTGCTGGGAACCAGGAAGTTTTTGTATTAGGACTCAAATAGCAGTGGTCATCTATATACATGTGTGCTTAGACTGGGCATGGGCACAAAAATGTAATGGCAGGTCTGGAGATTCTGCGTTCCTCACTTTAGCAGCTGTCTTGTGTGTGTGTGTGTGTGGACATACAGTACATAAACTGGGTGGGTGGCAGAGACCCCACTGTGAATGGCAGGTGTCTTCCACACACACACACACACACACACACACACACACACACACACACACACAATTTGCTGATTGACCCCTATCCTGTGTTTATTGATCGTCTACACTGATGGCTCTCCTTGATGTGATCCCTACCATATGTTGGACTATCGCGTTACATTAGTCAACAGGCTTTCCACAGCTTGTTTTGTGCGCACCATTTGTATCATAACGCATGCTTAACGCTCAACGCATGCTTAACGCATCATGCCGACGCACTTGCGTTTGATGTTTGTCGTTGCATGCGAGTGTCGTTAGCATACAGTCGCACCTAGCAGCGGCGCAGCTTTGAGTGTGTTTGCTAAGTGCTGGCAGAGAGGTCATAAAACCCGTTTCATCCGCTTCCTCCTTTAGAAAAGCCTTCACCCAGTTCACCCCCTCCTTCCTCCCATCCCCAGAGTCATTAGTGCTATTATGTGGACGGTTTATGTGCAAAACTCTCTCTCTCACGCACGCACGCACACACACGTGCACGCACACACACACACACACACACTTATTATGGTTTTATTGTTTAAATCTGGAATTCTCATGATCTGGAATTATGAATGTTGAATTTGGATCTCTGGCAATGTGGGGAGGAGTTTGGGGTTGATATGTTTGGGGAAATATTTGCAACAGAATGAGACTGAATGAAAGGAAAAGAGGGCCTGTCATTCCTCTATTTCCTGTAAGTCTGTCCAGGGTGTCTGTGTGACCGATTCCTAACGGTCTGTTTGACAAGCATCATTAAACAAAACTTGCTTTACCTTCCCCCTAACCAACCCTTGGTAGCGTGGTTGGTAACGACATTGCTCAGAGCATGGCACCATTCCACAGGAAATTCCTCCTTAACACCACAGGAAAGAGAAACTTTATCTCCCTCTAGAGCTAGTCTTTTTACTTTTCTATCTAATCTTGTCAAGAGACTGCCCAGGCAAAAGACTGTGGCTTGTGTTATTCTGGGCTCGGGCCAATGTTCAGTCTCTCGCTCGCTCTTTTACTCAAACTTCTGTTCAAAAGTGAATGATCTTGCTGGTGTTGATCCAGGCATGATGACTTGAGCACTAAAATTTCTAAAGTCTCGGGTCTGGGAGTCTCCAGCTGGACCTGACGTCTGCGGAGGCTTTAATGATATAAGAGGCATGATTGTTGTTTCATGCAGTTGAGGTCTCAATATTGGTCTCCACAGAGAACCTCTGTGAGAAAATGTGATTGAATGTTTAATTGAATTGGAGTAGGTTGTTGTGTGTGTGTGTGAGTGTGAGAGAGCTCCTTTCATTGCACAAAGCAGGCAAATTAACAATCTTTACTCCCGTCTGTCTTGAATCAGCAAACCTATCTTCTGCAGTAAGCCATAAACACGCACGCACGCACGCACGCACACATTCTCGACTGCAGTGTCACTATTCCTCTGTTGTTCTCTACTCTCTCAAATTCCAAAATCACACACATTTGTACACAGACAACCAGTAGTTAAGTTACACAGTCCTCAGAATACACCAGTCTCTATTGTGGGGGAAAAAAGGTCCATATACTAGTACAGTATAATAGCGTACTGTATATAATCAATATGCAAAAAGAGTTTGTGTTTTGTAAATGATAACTAAAATCTTTCTAAAGTAGATAGACATTTCACATGGCTCTTCCGAGCCTGCCATGCTATGCGACTTCCTACACAGTGTTACTGTGTGTGTGTGTGTGTGTGTGTGTGTGTTTGTGTGTGGTATGGTCAGGTCAGTAGGGTGGGGGAATGAGGTGGGGGTTCTTGCAGCTGACAGGCCTTTCAGAGAAGCAGGGCACCAGGCCATATAGCTGCAGCTGCCCCCTTAACTGTGCCCTCTTTGACTGGGGGAGCCATGACGCTAACCACCACACACACACACACACACGCACACACACACACACACACACAGTCAGGCTCATTCTTCACTGTGTTGTCACTACACCACTTGAAGGTAAACTAAGAAGCACAGGGCGAGTGCGTGCATGTGCGTGTTAAATGCATCATGCACTATACGTCTCACATGCCGTTAGACACCACTGTATCTCCCTACAGGGGTGAGAAGACTGCAGATTGGACCCATCTCTGTTAAGCTGTGCATTGTACTTCTTCCTGGTGTAGCCTGAATGGATTAATCCCACAGGACACGTATTGTAGAGCAGAGGTCTTCAGCGTTTTTCAGGCCAAGGACCCCTTCGCTCAACATTCGCTCTATTACATATTATATACAGTATATTTGTGTTATTAAACCGGATCGACAATACTGTAATGTGTAGTGTAGCATATATCACCATGTATACAAGTATTATGTGGTATACTGTATACAACGCTAAGCCAATTAATGTATTTAGACATATTTAATAATATTAATAATTAATATAATTATTATATATATATATATATATATATATATTATATTAATTATTAATTAATTAATATTATTAATTATAATAATTAATAGTTGGAAGACAAACTTTGGGATCAAATAATTTGGCGGACCTCCTGAAGTAACTCTGAACACCCTCTAAGGTTCACGGACCCCTTGTTAAAGATCTCTGGTGTAGAGTATAGGAGCCAATGTCCTCATAGGGCAGAGCAGTTGGCACTGTGATAATTCAGTCAATTTAATATTGGAGCTACAAATGGGAGCAAGAGGGCCACCCCTTACACTAAGCACGTGTCCTCCTAAACGCGCACACATGCAAACAATAGCAGTCTGTTTGTTAACTAGCCTAACAGAGTTGTAGGATCTTAACTGTTCCTCATTCTATGGTGTGTTTGATAAGTAAAGATAGCTGTCCCACCTGTTATCTGACTGCAACACTGACACACTCTGTGTGCAACACTGACACACTCTACAGTGTAAACTATGGTTCTAGTTTCACAGTGAAGGACAAAAACCACCTTGCAACTATCCCACAACTCTCTAAACCTTATCCTCCACACAAACACTCCTTACCGGCAGTCTGAAAAGAATGAAAATGCTATTGAATTTCTTTTGGTCTAATGGGTCATTTTTCCATTACCCTGTGTGTGTGTGTGTGTGTGTGTGTGTGTGTGTGTGTGTGTGTGTTTGTGTGTTCAGGTCTGGACGACAGCCTGCAGCAGTATGTGAGTAATTTTGAGCGGGAGAAGATCAGTGGCGAACAACTACTGAAGATCTCCCACCAGGACCTAGAAGAGCTGGGCGTGGCTAGAATAGGACACCAGGAACTGGTGCTGGAGGCTGTGGACCTGCTCTGTGCTCTGGTTAGTACATCTACTCTGTCTTCTGGTCTATAGTCTCAGTACATCAGCAGAAATACCAGCATTTTGCTATTATGAAAGCTACATTAGCGCTAAAGGATGTTTAATAAGACATAGGCTGTTTTGTGTTTGAAATCCCTAACACGGGTCTGACGTCATTCGTGAGCAAGACAGCGAGCCAGCTATCTGCTTTAGAATACATGTACTTACAGAAGTCCTTATGGACTCCCTTTGGCCTCTCTAAATCAACGTCCGTCAACAGCACTTCCAAAGGATCTTCACAGTGGTTAAGGACGGTTGCTAGATTTTACAACAATACTGTATATAAACCAAAATACATGTTCTATTTAAATTCTAGCCCTACATCTGTTATATTTAGTATAGTTCCTTATATTGCATTTTTCTATATGCGTCACATTATTTATTGTGTTTGTTGCTTAGAACATAAAACGTACTGTGCATATTGACTATAATTGTGTCAGTCACAGACCCTTCCCAGACTGTGGTCTGAGCTGGTTCAACGGCCACCAGAAACAATGGCGGAACAAAGGCCTGTCAGTTCCCACACATCTTTTATTTGAGCCATGCAGCAAGCGCACATGCAGCCTGGGGTCATCACAGAACAGCAGTATCGCACAGCGTCCATGGGAGATTAGGTCACGGGGGCCCGAGGGCCTCCAAATGCTAGATTGGAAATGTGATAGATGGGGCGGTGGTGGGTCGATGGTGTTCGATGGAGAAGGAGATAGCAGTTAAAAGTGTTGCTCTGACACGAGCCATGTGTACTCAAGCAGTGTTTGCTTTGTGTCTCCACCCTTACACACAAACTGACAACATTGTGAGGTCAGGGGTTCAGTTGCTCCTTGCAGAGTAACGGTATGCGGTGTGGCTGGATCTCTTCAACCAGTTAAAGGTCCCTGGTTAAAGGCCAGATGTCCATCACCATAGAAGTTTGATGCATGAGCGAGAGAAGGCGTATAGGACAGAGGTATTTGTTTGAGACACTGAGGGAGAACCAGGTTTTGTAGCAGATGGGAACGATTTGAAGTTTCATTACTTCCTGTGCCATAAAAGTCCCAGATTGCGGTCCCTGCATGTTTCATCTGTGTCAGCATTTCTCTCAGACAAATCCTTAGGTTCTCATAAAATGCTTTGCATTAATGTTCATGGAAGATATTTAGGCCTCGTCTCTGGGAAACATGCCCACTGAAAGTTTTCTCCACTCCATAGTTTATCTTAACATCTGTGTACATCTGAGGTACGACAGTCAAAGGGTTATCTGGGGGTGAGGAATAACAAGTCAGTTCACCCAAAGAGATAATATCCCAGTCAATGGTTTGCAGCCTCAGACTCTGTGCCCTTTAGCCATGTTTTTTTTCCCCCCTCTAGCATCCCATTGGGAAACATGGCACATGTGTGATTTGGTCTGCGGTCAGACGCTTCAAGCTAGCTTCCATCCCTCTGCTCAAATGTGACTCCTGTTGCATGGTCTCATAATGTGTTGCACAGAGCGACATGCTTTTTCCGTTCCATATGATTTTTTAATATAGTATTTTCTTGATGCCATTATGTGTAGGTGCTGTGGTACTCTCAGCCCCTCACCAAGCCAACACTATTATTACAGATGGAATTTTGCTTTCTGAAGTTGAGGTTTTCAGAACGCGTCCAGCTGCTCTCTGCAGAAACATTAGAAGACACATGTGGAAGCACTTGCAGAAAGGGCAGGGGTTATGCTTTGTTGCTTTGATAGATTTACTTGTCATAGCTGATGTACCATACTGTACATACTAAGGTCCGTATCCTCTGTTTTACTGTCTTGGTAATTATGCCCAGGTTCTTAAAAAACTAAACCCCTAAAACCTTGACATCCAGGCAGTGAAGAACGGCTTCATAAATTGGGTTTAAAGTTTCATTCTCTCCAAGAATGTATGTTTTTCCTTGCTATATGTTGTCAATGTTTTTTTTTTTTGTTTGTTTTTGTTTTGTTTAAACATACATGGCTTTTTGTGTTCCTGAATTGCGTTGTATTTTTATTCAGGATGTATTTGACGTGTTTAATTTATTGCCCTGCATAGTTCTTGCAACCTTGGCGGACTGTCCAAGGCCTGAGATATACTGCTGCTAACGTTACTTAGTCTATTATGGCTTCTCCTATTAAGAATGAGGCCCTAGTCTTCCACAGTGAGGTGTCCCCTGAGTCAATTAGTTGGAACTGAGGCAAAGTCACTGCTGCTGACAGAAACACAGCCCACCGTTAACTGACCTCTACTGCTTTCACACAGATTTCCTCCTCCCACTGTCTCTGTTTGGGTTGTCGGGTCAGATGCTTCCTGTTGCTGCTGGCTAACAGCAGCAACTGTTAGCTAACAAGGCACTTTGTTAGCTACACATGTTACACTTGTTCATTGTAGGTTTAGAATACATGTCAGTTCTGCGCATTAACAACATACGTTTTAACATAATGTTTTCCTTCACCCATAATACTATTGAACAAACCTGGGCTCAATGTTTCAATATCATACTTACATAAACATGATTCACTGCTTTAGTCAATGTACATTTGTTGTAGTCAAAGCTATCAACAGCTTTGGACAGAGCAGGGACATTCCATTTGTGTTTATAAACCGCCTCCCATGATGTGTTCTGCAGAGTCCATCTAGAAACCCAGCACCTTTTTGTATTTTTTCTTATACGCAGTTGGCCTGTTAAAGAAATATGTCCTACTCCCACCCCAGAAGAGAGCATTTGGTCAAGAAAGCCTTGTAAACTGCTGTGAAAGTATTTTACCATGCCCATGTGACATCTAGTTATTGTCCTTACCCAGCACAAACTGGCCTATGAATGCACATCCACACATACTGTACAAACACTTATACACACATTCACTATGCAAGCATGCTGACATAAGTGAGGCCCATGTAGTCGTAAGCAGGAAGCCCTGTGTTGTGATAGCCCATCTCCAGCTCTCCTGAGGACACTTACATCAGTACATGATCCCTATGAAGAGGTCCAACTAGACGCTGCATTGCAAACTCCATCTTGAATGTGCATTAGCAGAATGCTTAAAAAAAAATATCCCTGAAATAACAGCAGTGTTGATATTACATTGAGGCGGAGTGCGTTTGATTGGAAACACAGGTTTGACTCAGGAAGAGCTCAGCTGGCAAGGTGGGACGAATGCTCTCAAGACGGATGTGAACCAGTGAAAGCTGCCGTGGCCGTGTGATTAGCCTGCTAATGACAGAGCCAAAGACACGTTTGAACTGGAAGTGCCCCTGTCTTAGTGGCGTTTTCGCTGTCAGGTCGAGTCTGAGCAACAAAACCGTGAACTGATGTGTTTACTGCCATACTGTAAGAACTCTGACATTGTATGTAGCCTGCTGTACAATGAATTTCCATCCACAGTTCTCATGTTAATGTGTGTGGACATTCTATCATATAACTATGTAATTTTATATTGTTAACAGTAAGTATAGGCTATTATGTAACACTGTGATTTTAAAAGGGGTGTAAATAAGGTATAACGTAAAATATAGTATTTTATGTTGTCACATTCAAATTTAATGTAAGAATAATACCCTTAATGCTGAACATATTTTGTGGAATAGTTTGCAGAAAGCAGTATTTTTACTGAGCTACAAGGTCTGAGGTGATAAAGTTACCTTACGACATTCTGTGGACAGTAGACCACTTGTAGCCCCCACCTTCTTTTGAATGCGGTGGGCTGTGCTTACTGCTTTGACAGGGAAGTCTTTGACTAGTTCTGCATGGTTAAGGAATGTAGCCTGTACTTAAACACTGTTTTAGATATAAGCAGTGTTACTCATTACCTAAACCTGCATTGGTATGCATGTCTGTTTAGTAACAAGAAATAAAAGGTATTTATTTCCCAGAACAGAGTTTCTTTATGAGACGATGGGACATTAAGTGGGGTATAACTATCCAGACGTGCCGTCAGTCATCAAAAAACTACCTTTTAAGTGCAGTAGTAATGCACTGTAGATATTACCAGAATGTTTGTGAAAGTATTGATTAATCTTGTCTTTCAATTTGTTAATATTTCTGCAGCTGGCGTTAATTATTAATGAGGTTAATTCACTAGCAGATTAATATAATGTTGACTCATGGTCAGTGTGGTCACCTTCAACCTACGATGACACACTCTTCTACAAACATGTTCTGAGCTCATTCTCAGCTGTACAGTAACTCACTTCACTGCTCGTCTGCACAGTACTTTGTGACCCTCCAAGATAAAGACAGAGTTTGTAAAGAGCTTGTAAATTAGATCAATGCTTGAGCAGGAAATGACCCTGGCACAAGAATGCAAACTTTGCTCTGCATGATGGGAATCAGGTGATGGCACGTGAGATCCTTCCCAAGCGCCGGAACAAGTCGGAAGAATACAGGGGATCTTTTTTCTTTCAGAGTCTCCCAGACACAAACACTGTTAAATCCTGTCTGTCATAGCATGATTGCATTGATTGTAGCCATTCCCTGTGCAGGAAAGGACATGCATTGCCAGAATATGGCTCCAGTCTTAAAAAGAACCTCGCAGACAACACTTGTGTTAAATAATTTGTGTAATTATCTTGGCGCTGCACTGACGGCTCCTCTTTAATAACAGTAATAATGTATTGTGCATTATTCACTCACTGTATCTATCCGTGTGGTTGTTGTTTCAGAACTACGGGGTTGAGACAGACACCCTTAAGAACTTGGTGGTGAGGATGAGAGCTGCCACCAACAGTCTACACATGGCCACATCTGACCGCAGGAAAAGCCCTTCTTATGACGGCAGCATGTCGCGCAAGCCCCCCAACGACTTTCTTACCTCCGTTGTGGAGCTCATTGGTGCCGCGAAGAGCCTGTTGGCTTGGCTTGACAGGTATATACAGTATACCCACACCTTTCTATACAATGTCGCTGGTTCTTTAGGTTTTGAAGGTTTTTATTTTATTTCATGAACGCCTCAGTAATCGAATATGTCAAGTCAAGTCAACCTTCATAGCAGATACTGTACTATATCTGCTATAGAGGTATATACTTGACATATTGAATATCCTTAGGTTAGTAAATACAATATGTTTACTGGGGAAGTATTCTGTTTCCCTAAGATGAGCTGTTCATGAGCGCTCTTGTAGCTTTGTGTTTTGAAACCACCCTTAATAATATTTACTATTACAGTGTGGCCATTTAGCAGATCAGAAAGGTCGCTTTCAACTAGATTGAAGCCTACATGAGAAAACTGTTTAGATGCATTGGCTGAAAAAACGTTTACTCTGACAGTGACACCCACACTATGTGCTGGCGTAAAAGCAATGTGAATATAGTCAATGATAGCTGCCTCGTGGGCTTCCATGCTCTTAGCCAAGTTTATGCTATTTTCACCTCCTATTTCAGCCAGGTTATTTAGCTGCGTGGCGAGCAGCCATGACACACCCCTTGAGCTAAAAGTGTCTTGGACCAGCGCTAGTAATGTCTTCTGTACTCCTCATGGCACACTGAAACAAATCCCATCATAGAATGTACTTCAGCCAAGCACTGCCTAGCAAAGCAAAGATTTTCATTCAGTTGGGCTGGAGGTGACCGGGTGACGTAAAGACATGAAACATTGTGGTCCTAACAACACAAGGCCACAGTTGGTTCAGATCAGATTATATGGTTCAAGTACCACCTCCAACATCATGGAGACTATCTTAAACCTTTTATAGGAGTAAAATGTTTAGCCAAATGATCAGCAGGAGAAACTGATGTTCCAGGTGGGTGAGGCTAATGCGTGTATTGTTTCCTAATGTTCTCCTTCTCTTTTTATGTCTGTTTGCAGGACGCCACTGTCTG
The DNA here is from genome assembly GCA_026546735.1 of Forbesichthys agassizii. Taxonomy (NCBI): domain Eukaryota; kingdom Metazoa; phylum Chordata; class Actinopteri; order Percopsiformes; family Amblyopsidae; genus Forbesichthys; species Forbesichthys agassizii. The sequence goes on along the minus strand of JAODLL010034703.1, from coordinate 31,272 downwards.
GGATCAGTGACTTCACAGCCACCAAGAACAAGATCATCCAGCTGTGCCTAGATCTCACTACAACAGTTCAACAGGTCTGCGTGCTTGTTGGCTAACCGACATGTGAAGCAGACCATTAACCCCCACACACACACACACATACAGGAAAGGCGATGTTGCAGCCATAACATATATTTGAATGCAGCAGGCTGATCACCTTTCAGCAGGCTAGTGTTTTGTTTGGCAGTTTACCCCCCTCATGCTAGCTAACGAGGATACCCCCCATATGCATGCCCATTAAATGCTAAGTTAAGGGTTTGAGTTTACACTCGTAAAAAAAAAAAAAGAAAGGTGCTGTTAAAAATGCTGCCCTCCAGCATTCCATGGGCTGTATTACTGCTCTGGTCACGCAACGGGACATTGTCTGGCAGCACTTGTGACTCCGTTTAACGCCTAGATGATTAGACTAGATATATGGATAACACTGAAAGTGAAACATGATACAATGACTGCCATCATCTACCACTAACACTTGTCAGGAAGGTTTGCGTTGCAGTTTTGCAAACTTGATTTTGTTACAGTATGTGAGCATAATTACCTCAAGTAGCATATAGTTTATTTGCTACATTTTGTAATGTGGGGAAAAAAGCTTTGAGCACGGCACTTCTCCCTGAAGGCCTTTTGTGCAGCATGGGTCGACCAGTGAAATTGGCTGTCGAGACTGCAGGTGTCATTTTTTTAGAGGGCCATTACATCAAAATGAATTCCTTTCCCAGAGCACTCATAGGCTCGATGATGTCTTGGATTTCAACGCCTCTGGTGATTTACTGCTGGGGTCTTAGCCCTGGTTGTCTAGGCGTTGTGGGGGAGCATATTTCCCACGGTGGCATTTGAAGTACATGGGGTCTGAGTGTGTGCGTGCGCGTGCACGCGCGTGTGGACGTACAAGGGGTTTGAGTGTGTGCGTGCGCGCATGTGTGTGTGTGTGAGGTGTGGAATGATGTCCAGATTAATGTTCAGTGGGGCGGACAATTGTAGTTATGCATTTGTTTTCTATTAGCTTCCGTAATAATACTATTACGGAGGCTCACTTTTATCGCGGCTAATCCCATGTTGAAAACTGACTTGCAGCACAGTAAGTCTCTAGTCTAGACTAGTGTAAAGCTGCTGCACTAGATCTCAGATCAAATGTAACCCTACATTCCCATCTGGACTGTTTAAAACTGCACTGCGTATTGTCCGTGTTACACTGATTAATGATATAGGCGGTCTCAGGGGGGACCGGTATACTGATTGGTTTTACGACTGGGAGGACGACATGAATTTGGCCAGTCCGTTGATGAACTTCAGCCAAGACGCGGGGCTTTTTAGAGCGCACAATTTATGTGCTTGGCCTCAATGAAGCATTGTGCGTCCACACGAGGGGCCTATTGCTATAAAATGTGTCTCGCGGTCGCCCGTCTCAGAGTACTTGTTAAGTGAGGGGTCCTCCTCTGTGGTTTTGGAAAGGTGCATTAAAAAAACATATTTTTCCCCATTGGTACATCCTAATGAATCCCTGTGTAGGCAGGCAGCAGTCTTATCTAAAGCTTCGTTTGGGCCTCCTTTTAGCGAAAGGAGGCCCAATCTGTAATTCAGTATACTGTAGAGTGCATCCATCTTATATGGATTCTGCATGAGTTGCGTGATGTCAGGAGGACGGCTGCTATTGTCCTCATTCAGCTGTGGAGGCAGCCATCCGTCGGGCTCCCGCACAGAGCAAGCGCCCCCCCCCATCCTCTTTGTTCCATTCCGTCTCACGACTAGGCAAGTCTACTCTGGACATCAAAGGCCCCAGTCGAGCTGCACGGGGAGTCATCTGATCCAGGCCAGCAGCGGGAAGAGGTCCGTTACGCGAGCTATCAGCGCAGCCAGGGAAATCTCCTCCAGCCTCCCTCTGCGTGTGTTTGCTCATGAGCCAGCTTCTGTCTGGAAGCGGAGGGCTTTTAGTTTTGACAAAGATGTGGAAAGAATTTGGATTCCGCCAGCAACATTTTAGAGGGATTATCTGCAATATTGTATTCCCAATATTTGATTGCTTGCTTCCATGAAACAGGAGAAACAGCCTTTGAATGGTATTTCATGCCAGACCTTGGTAGAAGTTTGTGCCAAGCAGCTTCTGCCCGTCTGTAATGAGGACGTTTTGTTTCACGATCTTGCAGCATCAAAATGCATATTGTTGGCATCGCTATAATTTGGCTTCCTCAGCAAAGTAGTCATCCAAGCACAAGCCTATAGATAGAAGAAATATGTAGTCGTGTGTTCTTTCTGAAAACACCATACATCCTTTGCTGGCACTGGAAAATGTATCAATGGAAAGAATCAGGAATTTGGTGCCAATAGACGTCAACCAAAACCTACTATGCTTTTTTCCTTTATTACTGTGTGTTTATATTGGTTTTACTAGCATACAGGGACATTTGGTGAACACATGTACTTTATTATCCAAAACGCGTTTAGTCCAAATAAGACACACAGATCTGCTCACTCAATATGTACCCACACCAAAACACATAGAATATTGATACAGATCAAGGATCTCCAACCACCTGTTCTGTCTGTACGAATGCATTTAGAACAGCCAAGTGCATTTAAACACAAACACTACCCATCCAGTGGAACGTGTAAGCTATGGGAACAAGGAGGTCGATCCGACCCCTATGCACTGTCTGAACAGAGCTACATTCTAGACGGTACATGTCTACACATGTCACTAATACATGAGGGTTAACAAAGACTTGATGCAATTAAAGGACTCTTGGGAAATAGACTCGTTTTACCAGCATTTCCTCTGCTGCACACAGTTTTGACAATTTTGACAAAGTCATTTTTACTGGTGTTTGTTTGATGACCATGAGCGCCAACGGTCGGGCACCCTTCACCAAAAGTACCTCCCCCCATCTTCCATCACACCCCCACCCCCCTACCCCCACTTTAGTGTCTTAAACAGAGGCCCTTTCATCACTGATGGCACAGGTGTCAGGGGATGCTGCTGTCAGCTGTTTGTAGTCCGGCTATGAGGGCAGTCTATGGTGGCTGTGTTGAGACTAGGGACGGGGTGATGTACTATATTATCGTTTATCGCAATAAAATACTGACGATAATCGTATTGTGGTGAATGTCCATTATTGTGATAATCATGAATATCCTCACATAAGTATAAATATTCTCATGTGACTTGAAAAAAGCAGCGTTGCTCACTTGTGCAGTCCAATTGTATTGATTTACTAATTGATGCATTAGCCGACATCTTTCCAGTCAATCACCACCATGGCTGAAGGCTCAGCTTGCCCTTTGTGTCCCCCACATAACAAAGATACATCAGATTTGTTTAAATACTTGTTTCAAAACGAAAAGTAGCACACACAAAAGATGCAGTACGTGTGTCAAGATACAATAGAAATTTTTATTTCTTAAGAAAATGTAACAATCAAAATGTTTGTTTGAAAATGTAAGAAAGTGATTCCAGTATGTTTTAGTGCCATTTTAGTTTAATAATATAATAAATTATTGTGATAATATCATCTTTTGCAATTATTTTGGCCAGGATAATCGTGACATTAATTTTTCATATTGTCCCATGCCTAGTTGGGACACAGACATTAGGCTCCCAGCTAACAATACAATTAATATTGTTCGCCTGTATTGAACATAATGTGTTACGTGTTTAACAGCAATATGATTTAGAGACCTGATTCGAACACTTTTCTAGCCATTAACAGCAATATGATTTAGAGACCTGATTCAAACACTTTTCTAGCCATTCACTATTAAAGTATACTGCACTTAATCTTAAATCTTACATTTTACTGTGACGACACATTGGATTATGCGATTACCTCACTTTAATCACCTCAGAGGTGACACAAGGGCAAAAACTAATCGTGGCTGCTCTCTAGAGTGCTGTTTATATTGTATAGAAGCAACCCAATGCTTTTTCACTCTAGTGGATCAATCTGTACATTCATCCTCCATGTTGTTGTTTACAGTCTTATCTGACAAATCAATATCCCCTTTCTAACAGGACTGCACTGTTTACGAGATGGAGGAAAAGATCCTTGAAGTTGTAAGTAAATCTAATTTCCCTGTTGCATGAGGTTGTAAAGGTTGTCTGTTCTCTGACTGACTGGGACAGTTGATGCTATGGAGCTGCTGAATTGGTGAGGAAGGTGTGTCTCTAATGCAGCCAGACCATTAGCCAGTCTTTCGTTTGGCTGACACTGCAGGCCCTATGGGTTAACACAGGACTTCCTTGTCTGTCAAACAGCCTCGCTGAACTCCACATTGGAGCCAAGGAGCTCTTCGACTAGGCTTATCTGGAGTTCTTCTCCGTTTCCAGTTTTTCTAGTTAACGTCACATTAATGGCCTCCTTTTCCCCCACATACACACGCACACTCTTCTACAGACAGAAGATATATAAGTGAATTACCACTGAAGAGTTCTGTCAAATCATCAAGACATTTATGGCTACAAACAGCAATGTGATGAATTTCAAATAATGATGAATGTGTAACAGGTTCACAGAAGGCTTACCTTCCTCAATGCATTTTTTTGACTGGTTTCGGTTTGGGCTTTTTCTATTGCAGTCCAAGGTCCTGAACAGCATTTGTGATCAGACCGTGAGAACAACCTCTGACCCCCTCATGAGCCAATCAGCATGCCTGGAGGAAGTCCAGCTGACCAATATCAAGCCGGGGGAGGGCCTGGTAAGGAATGCTGTGGGATTTATTGTTCTTTTGCTCCTCTGGTGAACATTTAAGGCTTCCAATGACCTCGTGCGTGTGAAATTGTAACCCTCACTTGTATGTCATAGTTTCCCATGTATTCTTTTAAGTGTTTTTTTCTTCTTCTTCCCAGGGTATGTATATAAAGTCTACCTACGATGGGTTACATGTCATCACTGGAACCACAGAACATGTAAGGATGACGTCATGTTGCCAGAATCGAACGTAAAACAGAGTAACACGATTGAAATATTGGCATGGCAAAAAAAACCTTTGTTATTTCACTACTTTACTATTCTTCTATTATTTATGGTTATTCCAAGCATATTTAAAGAACCCCTGGTTGTTGTTAAATGACGATCCCACATGGTCAAACAGCTAGTTAAGTAAACCACCTTTTCCCCCCAACTGCCCCCCCCCCCCAAATAGTATTCCCATAACAAACACAGCAGCCTCAAACTCCATGCCTCTAATCATGGTTTGGGACAACACTGCTCTGTTTTGCCCAATGGAGTGTACAGCAGCTCATGTGTTGTTCTCCAACGGTGTTTAAAGGTGACAATAAACCCCCACCAACACAGTCCTACTGTTTCCAAAGGTGAGTTAGTCAGCCAGTTAGTGACTAATGCTTTGAATCAGCGCCACGGTCGCATTCTCACACCTCCGGCAGTTAATTGTGAACCAGGACCTGATTCATCGCCAATAACGACTGGTTAATCTTTTTTACATCTGTTTGTCATTGAAGGTAGTGACAGAGTCTGAAAGATGTTACGCACGCAGGGCGTTTGCATTTCCGCGTGATTTATTTATTATGCACACCCAACATGTTTGTTGTTTTTGGAGGTAGGCTTTTTGGTGATACAACCTGCGGGATTCTCGTGGATCCAAACAATCAGGTGGCAAAGGCTCTAGGAATCTTCTTCTTTGTGTTTAATTAAATTAAATTAAATTAATTTAATTAAATAACGCACCAAAATGTTTTTGCAAACAGTACTGCAAAACATGTTTTTACCTAGAACAGTAGGCCTACTGTGTTAATGTATTTTTCAATTGAAGTCAATTAATTGTAACTTCACCTCCAGCTCCGAGTCTGACTCCAACCACTGCACAATTTAGAAAAAGTCTAAAGAGTAGACAGGGAACTGAGTAAAGGTAGGTGGGGGGGGGGGATATTAACATTAACGTTAGAATTAGAAACAAACAAAAACACCTCTCCCTTCAATGCCATAGGCCATAGTGTGTTCCCTCAAAAGCGCCTCCCCCAACATTGGAAAATCATTGCCAAGGCTGGGAAAGTGTTGTGTGGGATGCCACTTTGTTTGTGTTCCTATTTACAGAGTCAGTGCACATACAGAACAGGCAGACGGTTTTAGCTCATAATCGCTATCTCCACCTTTAAACATTTGAATTTGGACACTTGATAGCCAGCAAGAGTCTTGGCATAATTGTTGGATGTGTCTTATCACAGTTCAGTCCTAATGCACTGTATATTCTTTTACCTTTTATTTATTTAGTTCACTTGGGTGGGAAGTTGCTCTTTAATTATCACTGACTCATCCTGTGTGTGTATGTGTTCTTCAGTCCCCAGCAGATCTGACCAGGAAGATCCACGCTGGAGACGAGGTGATCCAGGTCAACCAACAGACTGTGGTGAGCACCCATCTCTCCGATCTAACAAACCTGTTCTCCCGTCTGGAGACTGTTCCATAGATAGCTGTACATCTGACCAGGCTTGGCATGTTGTACAACAGTGGGTTGAACGGTGTTCTGATTGTCTCGTGTGTTTTGTGTTCTTTTCAGGTGGGCTGGCAGCTAAAGAACCTTGTAAGCAAACTAAGGGAGGATCCTAAAGGTGTGGTTCTTCTCCTTAAGAAAAGACCCACGGGTACAACAGGCTTCACCCCCGCCCCACTCAAGAACATGCGTTGGAAGCCCCCGGTGCCACAGGTAGGACACAGACACACACAAATCCTTCCTTTAGCTTTCATCTTTGAACTTCACCAAAAGCCAGGGTGTCATTGTCTGTATTGTAAACCAATTACCAGATATTTGAGAGAGCTGGTGCCTCACCAGCATGTTCAGACAAGTGTTGGAGAGCCACCCTGAAAGCAGCTGTACAGCGAGAGAGAGATGTGGACTAGTTCTACACGCCTGGCTGGCAGTAGAGTACACGTGATGTCATTCAGTGATAGAGATGACTGGCCGGGCAGGCAGCAGTATGAGAGTCTCAATAGATAGCATCTATTGGTGGGAAACACTGACTGCCAATATCACAGACAGAACTGAAGGTCATAGATAGTTCCTATGTAAAGTTCCTGGACAATAATTCCCACTGGTATAGTCTTAGGACATGTGCATTTAGGTAAGCACAACAAATCTCCATCCTAGACAATATAACTAATTGTAATATTTATAAAATGTTACAGTTCACTTGTGAAAAGGTCAAAACAAGACCCTGATAGCTTTTTTTCTACAATGAAATCTCCTGAAAGACTATTAATCGCATGTTTACAAGATTATCTGATTGTAATCCAGTTAGCCATTCACCCACACAGGGACAAATTAGACTTGGCCTGGCTCATAAACACGTTGTGGCACCTGAGGCCCACCAAGAAGGTGTTCCATTTGCAGACAATAGAGTTGTTGAAACTCTACACTATTTAAACCAATGCTGTGGCATCGCCTTGTCATGCCTCGGGAGATCTTTCTGTATCCTGAGAAGGCCAGAGCAGATGATATCAGATCAGAATGGCTTTCTTGTAATTTACAAAGGGGCTCTCGTTGCAAAGATGGTCACTGTGTAAACCATTTCCATGTTTGAACAAGACGAAGATAATTATCATCTAGCTTTGAATCTCAGTTTGTGTGGTGAGTAGACTCTCCTGGAGACAAAACAAGAGGCAGATCACACTGTGATCTAAAGGATGACTGGTTTGCCATACTACAGTATATATAGTAGTATGCAAATGAAACACTACTTGAAAACATCTGAACAGTATTTGATGGGCTCGTGATAAGGTTTGGATCAATAGAAATAGAAAAGTCTATTTGCGTACACTAATGAATAAAATATTACTTTTTAGAAAGCCTGGAATCTGGCTCTCCTAATATTATGATGATGGTGATAATAATAAACCCTGTTCTGTAGATGATGTCAGCAAATATGAGACATTCGTTTTGCCAAGGATAAAATGTTGTCTTGAGTATTGGGCAACATAACTGTGGTATATGAGTACGGTCTTAAGTATATGTCTCAGAAGTTATTTTGAACTTTGGATGTTTGGGTCTTTCCTACCTCAAACAAGGAGGTTTATTCTCGGAGAGACACACAAGCACTTATAAGACTCACCACACACTGAGCACTCCTACCAATTTCCAGCAAGTCATATTTAGTCCCACCATGGGAAGGTAATATTCAAGGTCTGCAAAGATACACATTAGCTCAGACAAGCTAAGAAATCATCAGGATTTTTTATAACTGTACTGTGTTTGCCAGAACAATGCCTCTCTGATGAAAACCCAGTCTCCTTACGACTCAGCCAATTGCTCAACCAGGAAGGAGAAGCCAGCCATCTTAGACTTGTACATCCCACCTCCTCCCTTGGTACCTTACACTCCACGGTAAGTGCATTCAGTCATAAATACAGCTGGGTATGAAAAGTGAAATGTCTGAATATATACACATACATTTGTAATTTGCTTTATTGGTATTGAAGTAACAACAAAGCAACTAGGTTTGTGGCCTACTGCTACCATGCAGTGAGTGATTCGGGCTGGGGTGCTACTCTCTGCTCCATTTCCCCAGCCTTTGAGCCTGGTGGATAATGAGCAGCTCCAATCCTCCCCCCACCGTCCAAGATTATTTGCCTCTCTCCCTGCACTCTGTTCCACTTGTCTTCACCTAGCTCTGCTCCCACCACAAGCAGTCATTATGCAATGGCCTGTTTTATCTGGCTCGTCTGTGGGAAGTCTCAAACTTTGTGTGATGCTGACATTGTGTGCCAGGTGTTCGAAAATATTATATAAACTACTCACAAGAAGTAAGGACATTTGTGAACACTTGGGCCAGAGTGACCAACACAACCACGTTGGCTGACTTTCGACAAATGCTGGTTGAAGAATGGGATGCCACCTCACAGCAGCCTGTTTATTAAATGAATACGTTGTTAAATTGCCAATATGATTTGTTTCTTCACACTTCAATCATCCAATCCACCACAAAACACCAAGCAAGAGTCAAAAGCAAATAAGCTGTTTGGCATTGGCATGTCAGAGAAGATTTGGCAAATATATCATGTGCGCAACCCACCTACTCAGCTCTGGTGCTCATCCCTCAAATGCATGTTCCTTACAAATGGGGGAAAGGGAAATAATCAGGCTTTCCATTGGTATAATAGTTATTGTCAATAAACATTGTTACAACAAAGAAATAATCTACCAACACACATTTTGTGTTATGTTTATATATTTGGCAAAATCCTAGAGCTTACAAAATTTCTTACGCTGAATTTGATGTCCCTTCAGAGAGTTAAATACCCAACTGTGTTTAGTTGAGTGAATGAGCCTTGGTTATCTCCATGCAGGGATGGGCGAACAAGCTGTATCTCCAGTGTCAGTAAGAAATCAAAGGGCTCCGAGTCCCCCAACTCCTTCCTGGACCAGGAGAGCAGGCGGCGCTTTACCATCGCAGAGTACGACAAGATGGCGGTGGCCTACCCCATCGAGGCCAACGTCATACAGCCCAAGTTGAGGGAGCACAAACCCACTCGAGGTCAGTGCCATCTACAGAAGAATGCTGTAAATACATCCAAGGGTTAGTGAGTAAAGAAAGCCTAAATAAAATAAAAACACCTGTTTGTTCTTTACCAGCTAAGGCCCGCCCCATTTCCATGCCAGTGGACACTTGTCTTGGCATTGTAGATCCATATGCCAAGCCCTGGACACAAGGAAGAAAAGGTAAATGTAACTGTGTGCACCATACAGACATGTTAGAGCATTTTATGAGCAGGCAACATTATTGACTTCACCAATCCATTGCATGGATACAGTGCAGCTTTTTGACAAAATGCTAACCTTGGTGAATGGCCTGGGTATATGCTTGATAATGTCAATCATAATATGTTTCAGGTGAAGACCTCCTCTATAGATACCTCAGCAACGAGAGAATCCCCACCATCGCCGAGGAGGTGCCGTCCGTGTCGCCGCCCTACAGGCGAGGAGGGGAACGACACTTGGTCAGGGGGGTGGACCATATCCGGAGCAGCAGCCGCTACCTCTCCAACTCGGACCTCCACCACAGTGCCACCATCCCCTACCAGGAGGACCTGAAGAAAGCCCCCGCAGCCCCCGCCTCCAAGCGGGCCACGGCAGAACGCTCGCTACTGGTCAGTTGGATCACGCGGCTTAAGCTATTGACTCACTGATGATGTGCTTCCTGTCCGGGGCTTCCTGTTCCTGTCTTGTGTCCTTCCTCAGTGCCTTTTGATAAGAATGTCCGACTGCTTTCGCAGTTTAGGACTCTTTCACACTTCCTCTGTCCCCTACCTCCATATCTCCTGGTGTTACTACTACTACTACTACTACCACCACCACCACCACCACCAGCTAATACTCCTCAACAGAACTTGCTTTAGTAGCACTCACTGCGTCACGTCACCCCTTTAACACTGCCCACAACCGTCTTCTGACTATACCAGCCTCATCTCAACCTCAAGAAGATATATTCAGGTGTAGGACATTGGGGCCTTGTGTCATATATCTGTGGACTCTCTCTGTACATATTAAGTTATATCATGTTTCAATTAAGATTAACTCTGGTACCGTTGTTTGATATTTAATTTGAAGAGGTCTTTGGAAAATACGCTCGCTAATACTCAGTGTGCTTCTTTTTGGTTTTATTTGCTGAAATGCATTGGAAGGAAAATGTTAAAACACCTAATTATTTTTACAGTAGTGTAACTGATTTTATTTTGAAATGTTACTTTTCTTTTTAATTTTACACTCCTGTTTGTTAGTTGCATTACTGACTGCCAATGGTTGCCTCTTGTAAACTATGCATAATACAGAAAGAATTTGATGGTCACTTTAGCTAACCGGTCAATGCTGCATTAGTTGGTATGAGAAATGTTTAGTCTGGAAAAGCTATGCACTCCATTCTATACAGTTCAAACTGTCTGTATCCTGTTTTCAAAACTTTACTTTGTAATTACCCACCTAAATGGCCTGTACCCACTTTTGGCTGACACAAATAATCAGTCTTTAAAATAGCTGGTCCCTGTTTTTTGCAGAAACGTCAAATGACCCAGCATTAGATCTACCATTATTCTTTGTGGTTTGGGCCATAAATTCTAGAATGACAGTATTATTGAAAAACTAAGTTAAACGAGTGTTCCTTCACATGCCTTTTGTAAGATTTGAGTAGCATTTTATTAAAAGGTGCAGTTCATTCCATTGCTGTTTTGTATTGTCTTCATTTACCGTTGGTTTGGAAATAACTGCTTATAAAAATAAAACCAAATTAAATAAATAAAGCCAAATTAGGGTTACTGCCTAGGAGCATGTGGTGTGATAATAATTCTGGTCCACATTTGCTTTTCATTCAAACCTGCAGTAAGCTTCCTCATCTTCCATAATCAGCCATAGGGTTGGGGATGCTGGTTTAACGCCTGCCCTTTTGAGCATTAACCTTTCTGATATTGAAGCATGGTGAAGAAGACAATCTTAAGTTACATTATTTTAGTTATAACCGTCCACCTCCCTACACCGATAAACCCTCAGCTCTAGCAGTGGGGTGAGAGGGTTACATTGATTGATTGCTTTATCTCTACACATACAGTTAGGATGTCCTGCTGATTCTAGTTTCAAGCTTTATTCGGGAAAGAGCTCTTGCTTGTAAATAATACTGACACGTGGGAATGGATAACTGATTACAGACTGTCAACAGCCCACTAATTTCCCCATCCACCTTTGTATCCTTTCTGAGTGCACAATTTAATGTTGTGAGTGGGGCCTTCTCTCTGAATTTTTGTCAACTTCCTCCTTTGAGCATCTTTAATCTGCCTAGGCTTTATTACAGTTAACAGCATCTGTTAAATTACAGTTGCATGCGGTTCTTGCTAATTTGCATTGACTGAAAGTATATTGTCTTCCTATAACACTACCTGGACTTTTTAACCCGCTGCTAAAATTGCTAACATGTAACACTGTGCCCGCACTACAAAAATGAGTAGCTTATGTTGTTACACTGCATGTGTCAAACTGTCATTTCTATTAATCACATATGCAGACAATGATACATGTTACCTTACCTTACAGAGAACAATATCTATCAAATATATTGGGAAGTTAGGAGAAGCTAGATACATGTAGAAAAGTATAGTAGTTGCCAAAAGCGTGCTCCCCGGCTAAACGCCACTTGTTAATGCACTAAATCTTTATGTATCACAGGAATCCAACTGGCACTCTAGCAGAGACTTCCTAAACAGGTGAGTGCACACACACACACACACACACACTCTCTCCATAGTGTTATCTAGTTCTGTATGTTAGATAACACACATACAGTAATCTAAATGGGGCCGGTTCCTTAATGGAAGTGACAGTGAGTGGGCTGTGTAGCTGTGTAATCCTTCTCAAACGAGCCAAGGTGCGGCTATTTGGTGGGTGGGCTACTTTTATAATTATTGAAAGCAGCCATATGTCTTCAAAAACCTCCAACTTATACAAAGACCTATGACACACACATGGACCGTGTGACAGACATTAACCAGACTAAAAGTAATATAGATTATATGTTTCGTACTTATTTTTATTTCCAGTCTTACAGGAATAAACATATTCATGAGACGTGAGATGTAAGACCCCTGCAACACACATTTCAATACTTCTAGGATAGACTACAATCTGAGAAAATGTTTTCAACATCATGTGACAAATCATGACTCACTATCTGTAAATGCCATTGTCCCACTCCATAACATAACGACAATACTGGAATACCTGTTGCATGTTCCAACTTGTGCAACGCCTGAGGTTTTTTGTTGTTTTGAACGCAAGGCCTCAGGATGACTGAATCCCTAAGGTAATTGATGACTAAACAGCATAACACTCCCACAACTGCCAATATTTCAAGGCATTTCTATTCCAAGAAAAATAGTCAAAACCAGTTTCACATATCACACACATCCAACATAGCCTTAAATGTTTTATGGACATTAATTCACTAGTGGACGTTTGATTAGGTGTGGTGACTATCAAAACGTTACTCGTTTTTAATATTTAAAACGTATTTATTGTCTAAGCGCCGGCTGTATTGACTTAGGTGTGTTTGCTAAGATATTGATTCACAAACATATTTGCATAACAATAATTGCATACTGTATGGTGCTATAGAATTTTAAAATATAATAATTTCTTATAATTAAAAGTATAAAATAACCAATGCCTTACAATAGATCTATTGCATTTCATGTAAGCTACAGAAAAATAAATCTATCAACGTGACAAAGGGGACCTCTTCTGTGTCAGGCAAAGATAAAGGTATAGATATATCCTACTGAAGCATTAGGAGCTGCAATATTTATGGATGAGTGATGACAGAGAGACATTTTTTTTTAATTGAAAGGCAGGAAAAAGAAGCCTCAGACAAATTTGCGTCTCAGAATTGCAGGGCAAGGCTTTCTGTCACTGACTGACAATAATTTAAGTATTTCCAGCAGCGGGAACTAGCATACCTTCTACCAGAATGCTGTGGCTGGCTGCCAAATACATTATCAGGAGGACTACTGACACACAGACAAAACGCCAATCCTAAAATGCACCCATGGGCTCTTTTTGGCCAAGCCCACAGGAGCACAGATAAAGATAATGAGTGGTTAAAAGCAAGCTAAGGAAGCAATAAGTATTTTTGAAATGTTCCAGCCAGCTACATTGTGACAGAGCCAAAGTGTACACAATGCTTTATGTGAAGGGGTGGTCTGAGTTTACTGTAAATAAATAGGGTGAGAAACAATGAACCTCTGCTTGACATCAACAATGGTGGTCTGGTTTAGACCGAGCGGGTGTCCTTACATATCTCTGTTTATTTTGGACTTTTACAGATACAGTATGCCACAGATGCGATCCTGGTCCTTCTCTCAAGCGGTAAGAGGATATTAAGCTCAATATGGCCTGATCCCAGCGTAATCAACATGATTGTGCATGTGTGCGTGCATACAGATGTAACGGAGCCTTGGCGTCTTTACTGTGCGATGTGAAGAATGCCTTTGGTTTTGACCTCTGCTCATTTGGCAGCAGCAAAACGAACTAAATGACAGCCAACACATGTATTGTGATTATAAAGCACATGTGACAAATCTGGTTGACTAGTTTATAGATCAATCATCTTATCAATTATCATATTATCAATTAAAAACCATCATCCATCAGATATGGTCTCTGCTGAGGTTTAGGCTCAGTGAGCGTACAGTATATGAGGCTCAGTGTGTTGAAAGTGTGTAGAATAGAATCCAGTGGAAATAGATTCAGCCCTTATTGGCCATGGCAGATATTATGATGGAACGACAACTGGAGAATTATGGCATGTTATGGCATGAAGATTGGGTTTTCCCTGTACACACGCACGCACGCACACACACACACACACACACACACATGCGGACAACCTCATTGTGAGTTGTTGTTGAGCCCAACAGGAGAACTTTGGCACTGCATGTCAACCCTACATAGGGAGGATTGATTGAGTGTTGCGTATACAGGAACATTCAGGCTACTTGCTTTCATTCAAGTCTATGCAGAATCCATCACTCCAGGGATGAATATAAAATAAAAGCTAATTCCAATACTGACTGTACTAAGCGATTATCAGAGATGCACCAGCATGTTGGCAATAGGTATCGACTGATATTTTCACCTCATTCATTTGTGTAGCTGCAAAAAGATGGCATGCACCAATGGCAGTGGCTTATGTTCATTTGTGATCTGTTGCACCACATCAATTTTATGGTACAAATACAACAGCAACCTACCCAGCTGCAGATTCAGAGAAGATCCAATATGATAATATTGTACCACCCATAACAGGCACTGGCTGGACGTGACTGGTAAGAGGGCAGTGAGTGGTTTTTTGAAGTGAAATGGGTATCTGCATTGTCTCAGAATTCCACCATTGTTGCATCGGCATCCCTACAGATGAACCATCATCGTAAAGCGTATACATGTTTGCATACTCCATAAGGCTCTCTCTGTTACAGTGTTGGTAGAGTTAACGTAGACCTCACTTCTGTGTCTCTTTCCTTGAGGGATGGTAAATGCAGGGAACAAATTCCGCTACATGTATTTGTATGTGACAATAAAAGCACCTTCACCTTTACAAGGCTATTACCACAAACAGGGTCTTGCCAGTCTCTTTTAGACCTGCTTGAGTGAGCAGGTCAGAATCTGATACCATGCCCAACCCTGTCCAGCCATCATGAGATTATACTTCAGTAAAGAACTAGTCAGTCATTCTATCTGCTGCCCTCCCTCTCACACGCACTCTCACACACTTCCTACCAGAATAAGTCTCAGGAGGGGGAGGATGGGGGGCATATTAGCTAAATGCCGTGACACTTCTCAGCATGGTGCCTGATGGGAGATTGAGCCCAACAATGGTGTGACTAATCTGCATTCTTGTGAATCCTTCAGGGCAAACATGAGTCGCAAACTGGATTAGCTCACTTCCCTAACCACAGGCGGTTGCTTTTTACACGTCCCTAAAACATGCCTTGTGCGAAATCCACCTTTTAATAATTCTAGCGTTAATTATTGACAGTGGCTATTCTCAGTTGAAGCCTTTCAGATTGTTCCACAAGTCAGTTAAAAATGTTGTTTGATGTGTGAGGAACCACACCGCCTATATCTATGATGAGTACCATGAGTATGGTACCTATACTGTACAATATAGGAACAACTCATGTTTTAATAATTTTACTATATTTAGGAAGCACCCATGTACAGTATATCTGGCTGTGATGAAAATGTGCACAGTATTTCTTTGTTCCAAAAAACGGTCTTCAACAAGGGGTCCGGGACACCTAGGGGCTCCTCAGAGGTACTGCAGGGGGTCTCAAAATGATTTGATCCCAAACATATTTTTTTCAATATATTTTAATTGTCAGAAAATACACATTAACATAAATACAACCTGTGCTATACATATATAAATATGTCAATAATTATTTGGCTTAGTTAGTGGTCTACTTCAGCCAAGAGGTCCTCTGGTGTAGTCTACAACTACTACTACTACTCTCCTATCAAATGTGAAACGCGTCATGAAGGGCATGTTTTCCCACAGTGGCTATAGGGACATCTAGTGGTGATTTGGGATAACTGCGTGCTCCTTAATCAGGAAGTCCAGGGAGACCACAATAAAAATACCCAATCGCATGCAATTAAAAACAACATAATTATGCGCCGTTCCGGTTATTTCTTTGTGGTATGCAACATGATGCTCACCAACGTTTTAGCAGATTTCCGTCGAAAAATTCGTTCAAAACTATTTCAACTGAAATTGTGGTGGCAGGTAGGCCTGCGTCGTAAAAACAGATGGAGCATGAGCTGGGATACACGCACCTCTGTACTTTGTTGTTGGTTTATGATGGCCTGGCTGAATTAGAATAGATCAAGGTGGTTCCACCTACCATAAACACTAATAGTTTCTCTAATTCAGATTCTAATTA
Organism: Forbesichthys agassizii; assembly: GCA_026546735.1. Classification (NCBI taxonomy): domain Eukaryota; kingdom Metazoa; phylum Chordata; class Actinopteri; order Percopsiformes; family Amblyopsidae; genus Forbesichthys; species Forbesichthys agassizii. The sequence continues at coordinate 14,812 of JAODLL010034703.1, read as the reverse complement.
TTTTGTACCGTAGACCCATTTAGCAATATTCTTCAAAATGTTTTACTTATTGGGGGAGCTTTACGTTTGCTATTTTATATAAATGATATTATTGTGTCTAATAGTACTTAGTACTATTAGACAATAGTACTATTTTTTATTTAAATGTTTTATTACTATGGAGAGGCAAAGCTATTTATCAATTACTCTTGAGTAATATAAACTGTGAATTAACGTGAAAAATATTTTTGCTATAGCCTAATTAAAAATAAAAATGTTACACTACATGGGCACTACAAGTTGTTCCAAACGATTTGTCTTCAGAGCTATGTAAAGGTTTTAGGTTTCCCTGTATGCAGCTGCGTTGATAGGTTATTATACTGACTGGCATTATTGACATGCATGAGCATTTTACAAGACATATGACTCAGACTATCAATGCTTCCTGGAAGTAAAACATATATTTTTCCACCATTCTTTATACATGTGAGTGAAATTGGTCGATACTCAGAATAATATAAAAACAAAAAATGTTTCCAGATTTCAAATTGACATTACATGTATGGGCTACCAGTGACATCACTTCCTCTTGTTATGCTGAATGTTGAAAAGTGTGTGTGTGTGTGGGTGGAAGCATGCTTTTAAGGATAAGTTATATGTCTCATCCATAAACAGGCTGCCTTCCCCATATCATTGGCTCCCTCAATGGCTGCTGATGACTACAACCCTGTAAGTATCAGTTTTGTTTCAGGGGAGAGTGGATCTGCACGCATTGTATTTAGGCAGTATCTGTCTTCTAGCTTCAGTTGAATTGTCACACCTACAAATCTCTCCTTTGTCACAGGAACTTCTGCTTCTGTTTTATGACAACAATGGTCAGCATTTAGTAACTAGAGGGTTGTGCTGTAAACTTGTAGGCTGATGGTGGGTTAGTGTTTGAGTGACTGCAATGTTTATTGTTAGCTAAATGTAATGAAAAGGAAAAACCACACGTCATACGTAGCAATAAGTAATACATGGCAAATGGTAAAGTGAGGCAGAGAGCATAGCAAGTCTTGTGGAGTTGCATTATGAGGATGTTGTTGTGGGGCTGTGTGTGTGTGTGTGTGTGCATATGTGTGTGAAGATCGAAAGACAACGGGCGAGATAGAGCTCTGTGGAGAGAGAATGCATGTGACACTTGGTGTTAGAAACAGGATGTTCCAGGCAGACACTGTACATACATGGTGTCATAGACGACAATCGGCCCTCGCTTTCACGCTCTCTTACCCTTTGTTGGACCTTCCCCACACCTTGACCTCTTTTGTGGCTTTCTCTCTACTTTAAGGTCTCCCTCAGACACAAGTCTAGGAAGAAGAGCAGAGGAGGTAAGTTGTCACACTTGTACGCTGATCACACCACTTTCTGTCTCTTGTGTGTGCTCTCAACTGTAATTTGGATCCCACTTTGGGTGTTTGAAGTGGCAGCACAATTATTGCATGCACAGATTGCCATTGCCTCTTACACAATGCTTTTCAGCGGTCTAGTTTACTGGTCTATGGCATGCATGGTTCTGGGTTCATGTGAGAGGCTAAATGATTACTTCCATGATTTTTATTTTGTAATGTTTATGCCGTGAGGGTGTCGGTAATGTTGGGCTTTTTAAATACGCTTGCATGTGTTCATGTTTTGTAGGTCATTTTCACTAACTGTCAAAAACTAGATTATTGTCATATACATTTTGATTCTGTATGTGTGCAAAGGCAATGTGACAATGAGTAGAAGAAGGATCTCAGTCAAAGACCTTGGCCATCCAGACCACCAGGGCTGGCTATACAGGAAGAAAGATGGAATAGGCTTCCTTGGCATTAAATGGAAGAAATACTGGTTTGTTCTCAAGAAGACATCTCTCTACTGGTATACCAACCAGCTGGTAGGCAACTTTACAATCGCAATTTACAAAAGGCAGCAATTTCTAATTGAAGATTAAAGTGTCTTTGATTTGAATAATGAGATGAATGTGTAGATGAATGTTGCATCAAAACTCTTCTTAAAAATTCTGCAAATGAACAAGCAAATGTCGATAGTACATGTTCACATCCTGACTTTTATATTTATATTTATAGTCTATTTCTTTTCTTTTTTGTGTGTATGTGTGTGTGCTATTTTATTTTTTTAATATGTTGTCTTCAAACACTTCTTCAAATTCTATTTAAATTTAAAATGGCCATGGTTGTCAAATAATATGCATTTTCTTACATGATTATTCCGTGATGAAGACAGAATGTATCCCTTATGACTACATGTCATATATTGTGTGTAGGGGTTACGGTTTAGTCTCTGAGTAATAGGTTAATGTCACCACACCACTTCCACTGTACCAGCCCATGCAGGAAATTACATGTCATTGTCCTGAATCAGAAGGTGTCACTGATGGGCATTTACTCAGTTCCTGATTAGTCTTGCAGGCCAGCGTTTACTTGCCGTAAAGTCTGGGTCACAGCCTTGGGATAACTGCATGTGGATTTTGACAAATGCACGACAACCATCTACATAACTCAATTACCAAGTCAGGCGATAGAATTTTAATTGGGAGTTTTTTTGGAAACAATGACACTAACATGGCTGTTTGCAGGTGTTACTGCCTAAAATACATGGAAATACTGAAATGAGTAAATAAAGTAGTGCACTTGTGTTGTGCCGGCATTATGTATACAGACTTGTGATTGACCTTGCTAACAGCCAAATAAAACCTACCAACCCACTTCCTGATAGTGTTGATATCTTACATATACAGTACTGTATGTATCAGACTTTCAGCACGAGTTGCTTATGTGACATAGTGCTGATGGACAGGATAGGCTGAGACTAATAGGCATCACTTTGTCTTTATAAAGACATTCAGATTAAATTGTAGACATGTACGACCTGCTCATCTAATTATTTATTTGTCTAATTGACAAAAGTACTCATTCTAAGGCCCTTTTGGATAAAAGCATCTTCTAAATTCTGTAAAATGTCTATATCCCAATAGACATCAAGTGGCCTAATGAAAAGGAATAGAGAAGGTTAATGGACATACCGATATTAAGCTCATCCCTTAATGAGGTGTTGATCTTGTGTGTTTCAGGCAGATAAAGCTGAGGGTTACATAAATCTTACTGACTTTGTGATTGACAGAGCCATAGAATGCAAGAAGAAACAGTAAGTGTATAATTATATCAACTACTTATTTGTTTACTTGTGTTCATTCAGTTGTCCAAAATGGAAAGCAATTGTGTTTTTAACATAATTGTAACAACGGGGAGCATTTCTTCACACAGTAACAGGAAATATGTGATGTACACACTACAGTTCCTGAACACTGAGCGGACAATGAAAACGCTGTGATGACTTGCTGCCTTGGCAACAATGTATACTGTGTGAACTACAATGAAGGCTTATTTGGACAACATCGTCCAGTTTAGATCCATATGCTGCAGTGTGCTGCTGTGACTGTTTTGAACCTTGGTTGATAAGAGAGTAAGGCTTGGATGATAGGTTAAATAACAATGTAGATAATACTGTGTAATCTCTTTTCCAGTGCAATCAAAGCCTGCCACCCACAAGTAATGATGTTCTTCTTCGCTGCTGAAAACCACGAGGACATGAATGTGTAGGTTGCAATATGATAGAAGTGCAAAAGGCACTATGATAGCACTAAGGTTGCAATATGATAGAAGTGCAAAAATAAACCAGGATGTCAATAACAATTACTCATATTCATATCCTGAAACTATGTTCTATTGTCAGCAATGATGTTAATATTTCCGTTGACTTCAGATGGTTGAATAAGCTTGGGCTGGCATCCATCCAGTTTGAAAAGACAGACCTGAATAATACAGCTGGTGAGCACGCACATTACTGTGTTGTCGTTTTACAGCTCTGTTTTTGTGGCTTCTGTGACAGTGAGTGAATGTGGGTTGGGTGCGTACTTGTATTTTTTTGCGTCTGTATTTCCTGGTGTGTGTGTGTGTGCTATTTCATTAAACTGTTTGCACATGTACGTGTATCTGTGTGTAGAGTGTTACAGCGAGGCTAGCGACCATGAAGAAGCTGAAACCACAGAGGTCCCTCCTCCTCCGTACTCTGAACAGAGCCTGCAGGACCCTGTAGACGTGGTCGGCCCGCCTGGTAGCGGGCATCAGGTCAGTGTGAGAAGTGCACAGCCCGTCCGGAAAAGGATACTCAATGCTTCAAAAGCAGAAGGGACGAGGACTTTGTATGGTGTTTGCCATCTAATGAACAATGGCCCTCATTTGTTAAACGTAAAGGGGTGAGACCTCTAAATCCAGCACATTATAGGGGCTTGGTATTTAAATGACGACTGCCGTATTTATCAACGTCCGATCATTCTTACACTGAATTGGCGGGCTACAGTACAAACGGCTTGATAAATAACACGTGAACGATGAGGAGATTAATTCTGCGCCCGGATCTGCACTAGTTTCAACATTTGATTGATAAACAGGGGTTATTTTGTTTTCTGTAACGATGTATCACTAGGATCATGACTGTGCAATCTACAGTTCTGCAGTCTACTGTTACTGTATTTGTGGTGGTTTATATGGACATGATTGGCATGTGTGTTTGGCCTCTGTGTAATCTCTACCGGACAGGGCCCTGTTCAATGCAGGTTCCCGTTTCCCCAGATGATTGTTACTTGAAGAGTGTAATTTGTGGATTCTTTCAGGGCACTCTTCCCCCACCTTACTCGTCCACCCTACCCAGTGAAGCCAATGGTTCTGTCTCCTCACCTGTCAGCACGATGACATCACAGAGTTCCGCCTCCTCGCTTGCCAAAAACAGACAATCGTGGTTGGATTTGGTCTCGCAGGCCTCCCCTGTTGCCGGGGAAACGGCCGTGGTGTGCTCTGTGCAGGTACACGCACAGCCATCTCCTAAAATGGGTCAAGGTGAGGATATGACCCAGACGCTTTTACAAGAGACCCCGGCTCCACGGGACCCTACAGAGACCAAGTCCAATGTAGAGCGGTTAACTGCTGAGGGGCAGGCGCAGGCAGTTGATCCAGGAGTTGCCATTAAAGGTAAAGGTAGGTTGTGTGTGTGTGTGTGTGTGTGTGTGTGTGTGTGTGTGTGTGTGTACACATTTTATGGCTAATTGTGAATGCACAGCAAGTCAACATTTGACTTTTAATGTTGCTACGTCTATGACTATGCACGGCTTTGTCAAGTGAACATTTCTACACAAAAGGGAACTGAGTGGCATTGTATTTTTATAGCACATTCACTTGTTCAAAGACATTTCCTGTTTCTGTCTTAAGCAACCTTGCATCCTGATTTGCCAATACATGCGTCTTAACATGAATATTTGTTTGTCTTCGATCTGTATTAGACTTTGGTGTGTGTGTGTTTGTCTACTACTATACAGTTGCACAATTTTTTTATAGATTTTTTTTTTTTTTTAAACATATTCATTTTACTTTTACATATTTATTGAGTCTTGACACTTAATTATCACTTATTCTAACTTTTCTCAGGGACTAATGAAGCCAACTCAGATGAGATGGAGAGGCTATATATCCACTTGAAGCAAGCCAGCCTCTCCCCCATAGGAGACCGTAAACCATCTACCAAAAGGGAATATAGGGCATCCTTTATAAAACGATGTAAAAACCACACTGTAAATGATAAACTGCATCTCATCAGGACCCTTAACAGTACGCTAAAGGTAGATTGACTCACTTTATTTTTATGGAAAGATTTGGTTTTATATATTACAATGTTGTGGAGGGTTTCTCTATTGGTGTTTAGCTTTTGGTTTTATAATGTATAATTTATATATGTCTTTATTTCCATTGCAGTCTAAAGAAGCAGACCTGCAGGCTCTAGATCAATTACTGTCAGACCCAGAGCTTACCTCATGCAGGTTTAGAGACTGGAAAGAGGCCAACACACCACTCCTCCAAGAGATCAGTCTCAAATCTGGCCAGCAGGGGGAGCCAGAGAAGGAACAAGCCGCGTCAGCAGCAGCAGCAACGAGCATTGCTGCTCCAGTGGTAGAGACCAGTTTATGAAGAATCTACACAACTGGTTTTTACTGGTGTATTGATGCACAGGACTGAGTATACCACTTTGCATTATTCTGTTGGACTTTAGTGGAGAACACATGCTCTATCAGGGTTATCGTATTAGTATTTAAATTTTTTTTTAAACTTTGTATTACGTTCTTAAATTGGATTGTCCAAGCATATTGTGAAAATTAATTGTATGATTTAATACGTAAGAAATGTGAAGCGTCTTACTACTTTCACTGGGATTTGTCGAAGGTATTGTATTTATTGTATATTGTATAGATCTGTGGATATGTGCTTAATCCAATGTGAAATAATGTAGCCATTAACCACTTTTGTTTTTATTTCTGGGAATATTTTTAACAGTCTGGTGCCAGTGCAATGCATTATCACTGCCTTTTTACATAATCACCTGTTTGTAATAAATTGGTGTGTTTGGCCTAGAGATTAGTAATGTGTCTGAACATTTTTTTTTTATATGAACAACAAATACATCTTACAGGGTGAGTATTGGTATAATGCGACAATTTATGGAAATGTGCTTTCTGGAACGATTTACCAATCATCTCAATGTACTGTAATAACTATGCGATACCATTATAAATACATGAATGCCCCTTCCACTATATTGATAAGAAAAAAAGTATTAAACAACAATGAATTCCATTTTGAACACAATGTGTCATGCAGACAACTTTGTTACAGCTGCTATTGGCAAAATGGGACCCCCAATTGTTTCATGTAAAAAAAAAAAACATTTAAGTAATTTCAATACTTACTAACCATTATGGTTTTCAAGTATTCATGAAATTAAATAAAACTGATATATCAACTTTTAAATATTAGTTTTCCCTTTGTCACAATAGATGTATATAATATACATTTACATGAACAGCCTAGAAAACAGTTAATAAACAAACGTTTTACATTAAATGCCAATATGAAACAAAATGGTTTGGGGGATTATGTTTCAGTACACACTAAAATATATTCGTTGCAAAGTTTAATGCCAGTGTTCTATTTTACCAATACTCACCCTATACCAGAACACATTGTGCAGATGTTTTTTCATACAGTGACGTCACATGGAATCCATTAATAAGCTTATTAAAATGCTGTCATGTGGTGAAAGGTTTTCCTGGAGGTTTCCAAGGTCTTGAAACAAAATATATATGTGCATTTCATAATGATGTCAACAAAATTAGTGGCACTGGTGCTCAAAAATGTTATAACCCTGAGCACACTTCTTCTGCATGATGAAAAGTGGCATATATTGTTACAGTATGTTATGTCATTTAATGTCAACCCAAATTGATAGAATTGACAATTAGGCCTATGCACATTCATGAGACTGATAATATATTCAGGCTTTATGACATCTTGCCTGCTCCATTCAAACGAAGAGGATGTTATGGCCAAAAAATAGCTAAATGTATTAAGAATGTTGTTAATATGTGGGCGGACAGAGAATCTTTGGAAATGTAGGATACACAGCTAGGCCTATTTAAAAAGTGTACACACAATATTGAAAGTCATATACAGTAGTACAATAATTAACCTTAGTAGTCAACAATCAGCCAAATTAAAACATTGAAGTCTTTCAAACCAGATGATTGGACAGGTTGGTTCAATTAGCCAACCTTAAATTTGCTAGGACCAGAAATCTCTTTCTTGTAACACAGTAGCCTAATGCATCATTACTTGAATTAGTAATTGAAATAGTATTACTGTTTTGAAAAAAGTAAAGTTACACTACTAGTTACTAAAAATTACAAATATTACAAAATATAAGATTACAGTAACTAGTTACTGTCAAACACTAGTGTTGTTTCAAATGTTTAATGTAGGCCTACCGTTACAGTTGGCACCGGTAGCTGTCAAGTTTAACTTGGTCTGGTCTAATGTTGGACCCATCGACGAGGTAGCATCTTGATCTACTTGACTGGAAATACAGTGACCCTGTTGCGACTTGTTTGAACGAATTAATTATTTTATCAACACTTGCAGTTCTACGACGCTAACGCCTGGGGTCGTAGGTCTGCGTGTAGTTTTGTCTTTAGATTTCACACTGAGGTTATGCGCCATATTGCCAGTCTCCTCCATCTCACCAATCCTCGAGCATGCACGATTCAAACCGGTTGTTGAAGAGAATAAAATAATACAAATACAACCAACCGAGCCGAACTAAAACACCATGGAGGCCGTTAAAGCTTTTAATCTCGAGGTTTGTTTGAACATGCTACCGTTTCAATCTAGCGATGCACTATCTCATCGAAATCATTTGGTTGGCTAATGTTAGCATTAACTAGCAAATAGAGATAGAAGGGCAGTGTAGAACAAGGCCGCATTTCTGGGGCCGGACAACTCCTCTCTAAGGGTCGGATTCAGTCAGTTTAATGTTCGACATTTATGTTGTTTTCTAAATGTGCATAACCCATTATTTATTTGTTTGCCTGGTGTTTGTGTCTAAACCTTTACTGTAAACACTTGCTGGTGCAATCGTAAAATTAGCCAAACTGCTACGGGACCTTACGTTGTGATCAGCGCTCTAACCATCAGCGTTGTCTGTTGAACCTTTGTTGACATTTACATCGCCTACATGAAAGTTGCATGTTGACTGAATGTATCAAATGCTACTAGGTAGACTACCGTACTGTAGCATCAACATTCAATATATATTTATGTTAATCTTACAGTTTGCTAAATGTAAGGTTAAACTATATTTTACATAACTATAGAATAAGCTGTACAGACAGCGCTATTTTAGTTGTTTTTACACTGCATTACATTGTATAACTGGTAAGTGGAAATAGTTCCAGACATGCTAATTAAAGCGGCCGTAAACAGTCGTTATGACGTAACGATGTTGACATTGTTATAGTGGATATTTGAACTATTTTGTTAAATCTTTCCTTGTTTAATTTGGGTTTCCAGCTGTACTCTCTGAATGAGTACAAACCACCTATCTCCAAGGCCAAGATGACCCAGATCACCAAGTCTGGAATCAAAGCTATAAAAGTAAGTATGTAGGGGTAAACACTGATAGGATAAAGACAAATTAAAATATTTTGACAATTAATTAGAACTCTATTATATAACTATGTACAAACCTGTGTTATTTGGCTCTTTTCACATGGAGCACACCATGATGGCATGAGTGAAATACAACTAAGAAACTCACTTATTTTATCGTAATCATAATATGTGAAAACTTTAAACCCTAAACATTGGACCTACATTATTAAAAGCAATCTAACATTGCCTCTCCTAATAACAATGTAGTCCCAATGGTAAAATGTGAATATGAGAGGTTATAGGCTCAGTAGGGTTGTCATTGAAATGACTAGAATACTTTCAGGAACTAAGTCTGTGTTTACTTCCAAAAGAGGAGAAGTCTGTATTCTAGGCAACGCGCTAGTGGTCTGATCCCATTCCAATGCATCTTCTGCTTAGGTAGTCTATGTAGTCTATGTATCGCAGCTTGTCTGCTCTGATTGCAGGTTTTCAATACACTTCTGTGCTGGGGCTGTATTTAATATGCAAGCAGAGTCTCCATGTGTCCTGTGACTCTTGTGTCCTTTAGATCAGACCGTTAACTGCTCCTTCTCACAGATGTCATTTGCTTTATCGACCTTTACTTTTCCCTCAATTTGACTAATAAATAACAACTTTACCTTTATTAAGCAGCTGATACTGTTGTCTCAGTTCAACATTTGTTTGGTTGCGATATAAGCAGGCAGGGAACCATCACTTGAAAGCTGCACAAGGCAAGACATACCGTCAGACATAGCCTAATACATACCGGTATGCAAATACTGTATTTGTATTTTTGTAAAGCTTTCTCACAGTAATGTCAACAGGTTATAAGTAGCATGTAGAAAATAAAGAGGTAGTTAGGTGTGATAGCAAGATCGTTTTAGACAATAATAGTTAGTTAATAGTCAGAATAGTTGTGTGCACTACATGGAAATAACTAATCTTAACTGCTGTCTGGTTTTTATTGCCTATCTTTGCAATGTGAATTGGACAACGCAAATGGTTAGTCTCAGGTTGCTGGTTTTTATCTCATCTCACATAGGTTGACAGGTGTTGAACAGTGATCTATTTTCGTCTCATAAACTTCTCGATTTTGTCATGGAAAAAGGGTCTTGGACAAAATATTTTGGTCATAGTTTTCATCACCAAAATTAACACTGCTGCTAAATACAGAATTAACCTGGTACACTAAAACATGTTATCAGTTTTGATTGACATGATCCGTGCTCTCTGTACGCATGAGGACATTAATATGTCATTGGGGTTTCCCACATAATCTTAATTATTGTGGAAATTATGCTAGGGCAGAATCAATGTGTGGGACAAATAAGTATTGTTCTATTCTCTACCACCATCTTATTTCAGTTTTAATTATTTTTTGCCATCCTTTCCCCAAGGCCTACAAAAAGCCTCTCTGAAGAATAGTCGATGAATGATCATATCACTGACCAAGTCTACATGCTCATTATAGTAATGCATTGAAATGTATGACATTCTTCAAGCATTCTTCTTCTGAGATGCTATTTTGTTATTGGCTCCATCTTAGAATTTCATTGTTTGGATGAAAGCTTTCCTTTCTCTCTTTCTGAAGTTTCCAAGTTAGCAACGTGTCACACACTTCAGGGATAACTAACGTTATCGTTCTGTTTCTCGTGTTTCCAAAGGTACTGCTGTGATCACTTGCTTTGCCATATGTTGCTGGTGTATAACTCCTGTTTCCCCTTCCCCCAGCAGCCCCCCAGCTCCCCCAAAGCACTGAAAGTGAAGCAGGAGGATGGGGTGGAGACAGTTACAAAGAGATAAGAGTCCCTAACCAGCTTAGGTAGGAGTATGGGTTGTTTCACAAGGAAGATTAAATAAGACCACATTTATTGAAACCTTATTTGTTCCTACACACAAAGAGGAGGGTGCGGGGCCTTTGCTCATGTCACTGTGGGGAACCCTTAAACTCTTGTCTTCTGTCTTTGGCTTTCTTGTGTTGGTCGGTGTTGGCTTATATTTCTCCGTCATTGTTTGGCCATTAACATGCCATCTTTTTTGGACAGTTTTAATGTCTGGCTGATGGCTAATTTACTCATTTGTGTCACCCCCCCCCCCCCCATTTAACTATCCCATTTGGATGGTCAAGCAGTCATTTGTGGACTGTGGTCTTAATTCAGAGATGATGGGAAAACGCATGTACGTGTGTTAATTCTTAGACATTGACCTGTGGCTTTTTTTTTAATGATAAAAGGCAGGTTCAGATGATGATTTAAGACTCAAGAGAACCTACCTTTTAAATGTGCTGTCACATAGGATAAAACACTGCTCTTGGTTTTCACATGACACAGGCTCGTGAGGATGGAATGCTAAGTCGGTCCTTTTATGATGGAAGTTGTAGTTGTTTTTTGAGGCAAAATAATTAGTTAGTTTACTTTAGTCTGTCAGGAATTGGATTTCATTGCTGTTATTTTATACTGACCAATTTTTATACTGGCCAGCATTACAAGCTTTATTCATCTTAAACTTAAAAACAAGACACAAATTGTGTTTATCAACTGCAATGCCTTTTACACACAATTCTATACAGTTTCCTTTGTGTCACTGTTATTTCATGGACATTGATTTTGTGTATAAACTTGATTCAAGGCCTGATTTCTTTTCTTGATTGGCATGGTCTCCACAAATGCAGATGGATACAGTGGTGTGACATTTTGTGCATTTTGGTCTGGTCTTTTCCTTTTAGATGGCCTAGATTAGTTTTCCCACAGTCAAAACTGTTTCAGGTTCCGCATTGAGTAGAGGAAATTAGTATTTCTAACTATACTTATGTAAAACTGTAATGCTAGGGCATCAGTTGACAAGAGGAGAGCCTTTTGTGCACGCTAGGAATTGAGTCTGTATTGTATAGCCTAAAACACATTGCATTATAAATTAAAGCATGGACAGTAACTATACTGTGCATCCGAAAAGTATTCACAGCGCTTCACTTTTTCAAAATTTTGTTATGTTACAGCATTATTCCAAAATGAATTACAAAAAAATCCTCAAAATTCTAAACATAATAATACCCCATAATAAGAAAGTAAAAATAGTTTGTTTAAAATGTTTGCTAAAAAAATCCCATGTATATACGTATTCACAGCCACAGACTTCATGGCTTGGTGTGTGCTCTGACATCCACTGTCAACTGTGGTACCTTGTATAGACAGGTTGTCTGTCTTTACAAATCATGTCAATCAACTAAATTTGCTTCAAGTGGACTCCGATCAAGTTGTAGAAACATCTCAAGGATGATCAGTGGAACAGGATGTCCCTGAGTTCCATTTTGAGTGTCATTGCCAAGGCTGTGAATACTTTTTAAAAAATTATTATTATTATATATTATTATACATTTGCGAAAATTTTAAACAAACTTTTTTTACTTTGTTATTATGGGGTATTGTGTTTAGAATTTTGAGGGACTTTTTTAAAATCCATTTTGGAATAAGGCTGTAACATAACAAAATGTGGAAAAAGTGAAGCACTGAATAATTTCTGGATGCACTGTACAATGGTAAAGTTTCTATTAAATTCTTCTAAATTGGTAAAGCATTTGTATGGCAACGGTATGGCAGCTACTATACGTTTAACTACTACTAAGTAGGGCTGTACTGTATATCGCAACTGATTTCCAGAATTGATTAGATTCTGGACTGGTCCTACAGTCATAGGGGAAAGCACACAAATCTTGCATCTGGTCTTAAAAGATCGATCTTGGGATTTTGTGAATCGATTTCGGATCATTACATTTTAATTGGAGAATTTTTTTTTTTTTAACCCACCCCTCCTACTAAGACATATTTCACATAGTACAGACGTACCAGTATAATGATCAATAAATGCAAATTAGGTGGAAACTGTGGCTCAGTGTTGAAAGCATAATCTTTCCAGCGCATATCTTATTTACATCAATATTGTGCAAGTGAAAATGTGTTGGTGTGTTGTCTGAACAACCATGAAATGTCCTTGTCTAGTGACTCTCATGAGGATGATGTTGCAGTCTAAATTAATGTTTTTCTTTCAAATAATCTGTAAATAACACGGACATTATGCGTATAAAGCAGTTTGAGCATGTGGAAACAGTTATAAAGACCGCTAATTCCAAAGCACTCATGTGCACGTCTTTCAAATAAAGAAACAGCCAGGTTGCGGACACACTTTTGGCACATGTAGTTTGTTGCCCTATTCTTTCTGGCAGACTAGGCACAGTTTAGTATATTGCTGCCTCAGTGAGGGCTAACCTTATAGTCAAAATCCATACCTGATTTAAAATGAATGGGTAGGCATCTATTTATTTCAATCAGATGTGTTGGAGCAGGACGACGTCTATACGTGTAGGTCAGTGTGTCTCCAAGACCATGTTGAGAACCACTAGTTAAAAGTGGAGTCGGTGTATTGGATTATAATGCACTTTTTAAAATAAAACAGCGAATATACAGTACGGTGGCCCAGTGAATAGCACTGTGGCCTCGCAGCAAGAAGGTTCCGGGTTCGAAACCCTGTCATCCCGACCTTTTGGTGTGGAGTATAAATGTTGTCCGGGTGCTACTGTTTCCCCCACTATTAAAAAAAAACAAAAAAAAAACGTGTTGGGTTCATTCTCCAGTCAGTGCCAATCAGTTGGTCCCCTGGCGCTGCACAGTGGCTGCCCACTGCTCCCTTGAGGGATGTCTTAAATGCAAAGGATCAATTTCGCTACATGTATGTGACAATAAAAAGCACCGTTACCCTTTTCACCTTTAACTGTGCTGAAAACAATGGTATCAATTTCGCTACATGTATGTGACAATAAAAAGCGCCAAAACAATATCCCTGTCCTCAGCGCTACCTCACACATTGAAACGCCTTGTAAAGCAGAGAGTAGTACGACGGCTTTGTTGTTGTGAGCGGTAGTCACCACTTTGTCTATGTCTAATTGCGGAGCCAGGGCTGTGTAGAAGTATCAATTTATTTTTTTCCCAACACGCACAGTAAGGTAACGAAATGCGAGGAGATATTTGTTGAATTGACAAAGTGGATTAGCTTACATTTAGCTTGCAAAATCTGGCTATACCTTTAGTGGGCAGCCTCACCAACATTAATTATGAATACATTTCAATGTATCAATTCATTTGATTTAATTTTTCTGACACCACTGGGTTGTTGGGTTGAAGGATTTTTCTACATGGTGATTTAGAATGGCTCAGTAGTGCAATATGCACAGTATAAATGCCTATTTTTGTTTTGTGTGGTCAAATTTAGTGTGGTTCTGGGGCATGAACACTATTGCAAGGCAACGTGATCTTAATTTGTGGTCAGATAATGTGCACTGGCATATGTCTGCTTAGTGCCGACTGCATCACGTGTTGTCCAGCAGATGTTTGCACAAATAATAATTAGCGAGATCAAAAGACCCTATATAATATACGTTTGGTTTGTAGTTGACAGAAAAAAATTGCATATGGGTTGTTAAAGCGGTTACAAGGTGCAGAAATATTCCCAATATATTAATGAACCAAATAAATAATAAAAAATAAATAAATGTGTTAACATTATGGAAAAAAACGCTACATTCAAAGGGCTCAGGGCTGAATGGGTGTGTTTGTAATGTCCCCCCATACCCCTCTCCCTTTCAACTCTATGCTATTGCCCAACATTCTTAAGTGATGCAACTCACTCATCTAGCTAGCTGCAATGGCCCGTCTTTCAGCAGGTGCGATTGGCTCAGTAAAACGGTATATTTA
>JAODLL010034692.1:6543-22353 GCA_026546735.1 Forbesichthys agassizii | reverse complement strand
TAGAACTCTATGGGAGAAGTACCAGAGACATTATATAGAGGAGACAGACCGCTTAGAGAGTCCTCAGTAGAACTCTAGAGTATGGCAGAAATCCGTATGGCATATGGCAGTTGGAGGAAAAGAGCCAATGGTCTGCTTCATAAAGGCCAAACCTTGATCTATTTAACCAATCATGTGGCTGCACTGATGCAAGCCAATAATTGCAAATGCATTATAGAAGTATACTGTGGGAGAAATAGGCTTTAAACCTTATTTTGGGGCAGTCATCAAACATTTTAAGCAGTTTGCATCAGATTTGACTGACGATGCATACAGTGTACCTGGTGATGGTATACATGCAGTTGTTATGTTCTGGTGACCATTGAAAGTGCGGTTGTGGCTCGGTCCTTACTCATGTACTGTAGATGTAAAACCATGAGTGGGCAGCCTGAGTCGCTAATGCCGTACCTCATTCACACTGGAAAAAACGTGTTTTAAGCAATAAATCTAATCAAACCTGATCCCCAGTTAATTTGTTTATTTCAGAGTAGCATGTCTTTATACTAGAGCTCCTATTAAATTTACAGTAATGCAAGACATTAAATTATTGTTATAAAAGGATTACATACAAAACACAGACAGAGAGAACAGAGAATGAAGCAGATTCCACTGGCCACACTAATTCCATTGTACCTGCGGACCACAATGGAATGAATGTGCTGCTCCATGAGATGGCCAGAACCATCCCAGCTGTTAACAGCTGATCTGGCCAGATCCTGTGGAAGACAACAGCCAGCTGAAGAACGTCCGTTTAGGAGAAAACACCCGATGTTGTTCCTGTGCCGTGGGTTTGGTTGCATATCTGCACTGTGTTGCTGCTCTCTGCACGGCTGTGACGGCTCGCGATGTGTCTGGGGCTTTCGCACTCCTCTCCACCACTCCCCCTCCCCGGACCGCCACATGCACCGCTGTAAAGCATAAACAGTGAGCAACATGACGAGTGCAGATCTAATGCAGAAAACACAACCCAGCGAGAACAGCTGTGATGGGCTCGTAACAGAAGACTGGTGATGGTTAGATGACCATGCCACGGAATATCACTTTCTAGCAAACTATTACCATGCAGAGACTTTTACAGCCAGATCTTTCAACACTTTTAAAACAAAGTATTAACAAATACTGTATATTTCTGTGTGAGCCAAAATGATCAAACAACAAACTAAGAACAAGCAAAAACATTTTGTTATTATGCCACAGAATAATAATAATTACTGCATTTCTTACACAATGGAGCAAAAGCATTTTGGTAAAAGGTGCTTGCAGTTGTCCTAGAAACATTCCCCTTTCCCAACAGAAACCATGAATGTGTAAACGGGGAACATTAATCAAAGAGATAAAACAAATGTATAATTCCAGAATATTGGTCATATTGCAGGCTGAACTATAATTTTTTAAGTAATTATGTTTCTCATCTTATTTGCATTTTAATGTACTTTCACAAGGTATTTTCTCTCTGGCTGCGTTGTCATATTACCATTTTAATTTGAAAGTTCTCGTTGCCAAAATGAATGCAACTTTTTCAAAATACCCCTGACAAAAAGAGGTGTTTTGAAAATGTTAACTGAACATAATTACATGTTGGCGAGGTTCATTCAGATTTACAGCAATAGAGGCTCGGAGAGTGGTCAGGATATATGCTCCAGTAGTTAATGTGACAGCAACAAACGTTTTCTCCTCCCCATTAGATGGTTAAACAACAAGGTTGGGTTTAAAATGAAAATAAGAGAAACCACTCTCCAACTACGTACACTTAACTTGTATATTAACAAGCTGTGTTTGTAGTACATGCTATTTCATGTCAAGTTTTAAGTGTAGTAGCCTAAATAATTGTGTATAACAAGTAACCAATTATGGCCTTGTTCTTCTAAAACACAAAGAGAGAGAGATGGGGGGGGGGGGGGGGTTCCAGCTGCTCTAGCAGACCCAGGAGGCACATGGCTTGTTACCCGGGCAGCTGACTCCTCCCTCATTATCCTGCTGAAGGCTGAGAGGTTTTGGCTGGGAACCTTCTGGAGGGAGAGGAGGTCCTTTGGCTGAACCTGCCCTGCCTCTCGCAGGAAGAGTTCCAGGGCCTGACAGTCCACCCGACCAGCGCACATCCGTGCACACGCACAGATATGCACGCATAAATACGCACGCACACACAGACTCACACCCATTTTTGAAAATCTTCCAAATATATCCTCCACACCCATACTGTATAAACAGTATAAGCAGCTATAATCCATCCTGGGACGGGTGTCAGGCTACACTCAAGTGTGCAACCGTCCATATATTGTCACTGTTGTCATATACAGCATATAGAGTCAGTGCTGGTGCCTGAACCTTGTTGCCATGACCCCAACAGCAAACCAAGAGATGATCTTCGCCCACACTCTGTCGGACTCAACGCATTGAGGGAGAGAAAGAGGGTTCGACGGCAGCCATCTTTGACACGGGTGTTTGTTAGCGACGCACTGCCAAACATTATTTCAAGAAAATAAAAAAGTCACATTTTTGGTCTAAAAAGAAAAATGATCTTGCATATTTTGCATTAGAAAATATATATAGTTTTAAGAAAATCTATCTAAGTTGGTCTTAACATGAAATTCCAGCTAATATTGAGCTAGATTTTACTAGTAACAAGCTACAAAGATGAATTGCTTTCAGCAGAGCATCTAGACTGTTTTCCTTATTTTAAGAGTGAGACACTAGATCTTAATTTAAGAGTCATATAACATTATGCCAATTTGTTAAGTAATCTATGTGTATTAATTGGCATATGCTGTCAGACATTGTAATAGTCTAGGGTATAATGTTCTGTTCGTTGGACTCTCAGCCTGAAGGTTGTGAGTTCTATCCCTGGAGTTGACTTGTATCTGTGACCTTTGCCCCCCTCAGAGAAGAGAAGCTTCAGTGGATGGAGCACATAGCACCAGTTTGTCTGGTTAGCCCACACGTTAAAATAAACGCCTAGCAACAGGCCGGCTGGCTATGAGACGTCTGACGAGCACACAATAACCCTTCATCAGTGTCACAACAAGATGAAGGACTATATGTATTTCACGCCCGTGAGCTGGTTCTGTACATGCAATAACACAAGCAGTGTCTGGAGCTGTCCTATTAGCGCCGGCAAGCAAAATGATTACTGTCATGCAGCGCTGAGAAGAGACTGATTAGCTTAATCAACTTGATATCGCCTGCATGCCTTTACTGTAGGATGCATAAATACCAACACAATCAGCCATCTATTGGTGTGAACGTTTGCCCACGGGAGATGGAAGGCACTAGAAAGTATAAACGAAAATGTGGTTTTGAACAATATACCCCTCTCTCTCTCTCTCTCTCTCTCTCTCTCTGTCTGTCTGTCTGTCTGTCTCTCTCTCTCTCTCCTCTCTCTGTCTCTCTGTCTCTCTCTCTTACTCAGTAATGACGATTAATGAAGCATGAAATTGACAAATGCAGGACTGTTAGTTTTGGGCAGAATTCAAACAAGCAGCACTCTGAACACTGAACACTATGTCTACTGAACCAGTCATAAAAAACTCTCTCAGTTAAACTTTTCTTTGGTTTCTATTGTTATTTCTCACATGAGAGAGTGGCAGAGTGATATTCTCTCTATCACACACTGAAAGAGAGAGAGAGAGAGGTGTCTGATTGAGCTCTCACAGCTACATATCAGACACGGCTTCTCATTACTCAGGCTGAAGCATATGGCTGACACTAGCCAGGCCCAGGAACCTTGTATCCCTCATCTGGACACATTGTACAGTAGCTCTCCTTCTCTAGTAGAGGCAGGTTACAGACCCATACAGACCAATACAGACTACAGTATATAGACAGCTGTGCATGTGTGCATGTGTGTGTGTGTGTGTGTGTGTGTGTGTGCGTGTGCGTGTGCGTGTGAGACTGTGCATGTGTGTGAGTGTGAGTGTGTTTGTACAAACAACAAACCATAATTACAACAAATGAAAGGCGCAGGGTGGCGAGAACACATTGTTGAATTATGCAGAGTTTCCCACCAGCTCCTCACCCTGAGATGCATCACCTCCCACGTGAGGAGGGCAGGGTTCAGCCCACACAAGACCTGGGGAAAGAAACAGCACTTTGGCTCACGCCTCTTCACAATAAGAGTGGCTAGCTGAATCAAGCTAATCAAGACATCAATTCCCCTGATCGACAGCAGAATCTGTCCATCAGAGGGTTGTTGTGATCAGTGTGTGACACGTATGTATCATGTATATATTGTGTTTATATTACAGAGTGTATGCACTATATACTGTACCAGTAGGGGGCAGACTAGGCTCACCATACCCTGTCTTGGTAAATGCACATATTTAGGACTACAGAGACAGAGAGAGAGAGATTGAGAGAGAGAGAGACATTTCTTACTAAAATGACAAGCAGACCAGATTATTTGGTGTGTGTGTTCTGTATGGACCAGAGCTGGTTCAGCTATGGACCAGAGCTGGTCTGGTGTGTCCATGTTACCCAGGAGCCATCACACATCACACATTTATTTCACAAATGCTATGACAACATTCATCAAATGTATTCAAATAATTATATAACATATATCACTTAAATATATACAATAGGGTCCGCAATGTTTTTTATCCTTTAAAGTAATGACATATAGATTGATGGAAGAAATAATTTTGATTGATTATGAAATAAATGTTGTTGCAGCACAATTTCTGAAACAGTAAACATATCCTCAAAACTGTAAGCACAACACCCACAACAGTAAAAGTGTTTATTAAAATTCTAAACTCATGTTTAAAAATTAAACTATTTTGTCAATGTGACACCACTTGCAACAAATTAAAATATATCTTTCTTATTGCAAAAATAAGGCACACACAATACTAAATATCTGTGTCAAAATGACCTTTACTAAATAATGTTGCAGTCAAAAGATTATGCTACACAAAATGTCGTAATTCTTAATAAAAATTGTTTGCAATAATTTACAGTAACGCAAAACAGTAATACAGTACTGTAATTTGAGGTGGTCAAGCTACGTAACTTACTCAAGGCATTTTCTCTCTCGAGCTTTTTACTGCCAATCCACTCGCTTCTCTGTTGGGCACAACTGTTCATCAACATCGCTGCCCTGCCCTGCAAGCTGGTGTGTCCTCACACCAACATGGCTTCTAGGACATCTGGGAGTGAAGCTGGAGGTCCTACACTTTACAGGACATGTCATTGCTTAAAATTACAGTAATTGGTTTGAGGATTGATAAATACGGTGGGCGTCATGTCATTTTTATGAGATCCTGAATGCTACTATTTTGAATATATGGATTTGCCCAATGAGCATATGTATAAATAGACTATGGCAATCAAATGGTATAATCTGTTTTGACTAGGGGGACTTACTGTTAATTACTGACGTGTGTGTTTATAGTTTGCAGAAGATGAGCTAATGTGGGATTTTAGCTTAGTGTTTCAGGAATTGTGTTGAAGTGATTGAGAGAAAGCTGCTACTGCCAATCTGATGGCACCTTATTTCTTTAAAGGCAGGGTTAGTCATAGAGAACACTTGCTAACATGAGCTAAAATCAAAACCAACTCCCTATGAAGCTCTGCCCCCCCCCCCCTTCCCCCCCACACACACACACACACACACACACACACACACACATTGAAAAACATTGCGAAGCCAAGCGGCATTGTTGTTGTGAGCAGTGTTCGCCATTTTGTTTCTATTTATGGAGCCACGGCTGTGTAGAAGAACCAGATTATTATTTCAACATATATAGAGAATGGTGAAATAAACAACACACACACACACACACACACACACACACACACACACACACGTGTGCAGGTTCATTCGTACCCAGGTACAGCCTGTTGGTAATCAGATGGATGTTCGATAACGCTCTCGCACTGAACCTCCCCCAGGAGGAGCTGGTGGTCGATTTACCACTCTCCCTATCACCCATATGTGGCGGTTTTGTGAAATATCCATCTCTACTGCACTGTACCCAGTGTATTTTTGGTGTTAAATTATTCTAAAGTTAAAGGTAAAATCAGTCATTCTCGGTTGCTAACTTCAAACAAATCAAAACAAAACTTCTCTCCCTTCAATGCTGTAGGGTGCTCCCTCAGAAGCTCCGCCCCACACATTGGAAACACATAGAGAAGCCTAGGATTATGTTGTTGTGAGCGGTGTTCACTTTGTTTATTTTCCTTTTTACGGAGCCAGAGTTGTGTAGAAACACCAGATTATTTTAGCACAGAGAACGGTAAAATAGCGGACTGCTTGCTATGCCTTTAAATCACTTTAAAAGGAGCAACTAACATGCTGATGACAAGTCACATGGCATCCTGTGTATGGAAGGAAGCTGAAGGTTGATGGTTCCACGCCCATGGACAGCCTTGCTCAGAGGCACTTGGCCTGTTCCTGTGAGGGGGCCAGTACTGCCCGGGGCCAAAGCTGGCCCACATAGAGGTCTGCAGAGACGGAAGAGAACGCCAACTTTCCCCTCTCAAACGTCCCCATATAAATGTATAAACGTTGTGAGAGCTCATTTTCCAAATGTCGACACTCTGAAGGGAGTAGAAATGAATTCTCCTGACAATTGTTACTCATTATCTTTGAAACATACAGGATCCAGTTTTGTAATATGATAGATGACCTGAGTTTCCATCCATTATTTTTTAAGTATAATATTTGTGTCATTTGTCCTATCTATTATTTATTGGGAGTGGGTGCCATATCTGCACCATAACTGTAATATTATTCACAAGTCATGAAGTTCTGCATGATAACGTCTCGTTATAGCTATACTGCTATAAACACGATCCCACCTCTGTCTCTGAAGCCTGTATAGTGGGGTACGTTCAACGTCAGCAGGCACTGTCTCTGATTAGCTATTTTTGCTTTGATACCAGCTTCCCCAGTATTGCAATGTACATGAAATGTCTTTGGTTCCTAGCTGTTTCTGAAAACTCTGTGTGTGTGTGTGTGTATGTGTATGTGTGTGTGTGCATGCACGGCACTCGGTGGAAAACTAGCAGGAATGATGACAACCTTAATGAAAGAGTGAAAACACCATGAATGCACACCGATATGCATTCTTTGATAGCACAGTTATTACTGTATACTGTTGTTCAGTAATCATGTGTAACGTTAGACAGACACACACACACACACAGACAGACAGACAGACAGACTACAGAACCTGTAGCTCCCTGGTGTCTGTTCAGGAAGACAATAGCTCTAAAAACATATCCTATTTACGTAAAGCTTTTATCTTGTCACAGCCATCTTTTAACTGCTCTCACTCACTCATGAGGAGACACACACACCCACACACACAACACACACACGCACGGCAGGGACCGGCTGTAATCTGTCGACTCCTTGACCTCGTCCGTCACCAGCCTTCCACAACTGCCCGCCCAAGGCCCACTAGGCTGCCCACTGCCCTGCCAGAGCAGCTCTGGTCCCAGTTGGGTCGCTGACCTTCAGCCTGCCTGTCTCCTCTCCTCTCCTCTCCTGGGAAGAAGGTGAAGAAGCTGACTGATGTCTGAGAGAGGCAGATTAATGAATCACGGAGATGTGAACTGTACTCCAGTGTGACACAACAACAACGACAATATGAACAACAACAACAACAACAACAACAACAACCACCTCAGCTGTTGCCTGTGTCTCTAGCTTCCAGCCTGGGTGATGTTCAGATGGAGACATGATTCACGAGCTCTGTGCATTACCTGCTTCCCCATATAGGCGCATTGCGTATTGACAAGCTAACAGGGAGTCATGTAAACGGTAGCTGTGGTGTGCTGTGGGTTCACTCCCCCAGCCCTGTCTCTCCACATGTGGTTCTGATCCACACAGGCAGGCTGGGAAGATAGGTGGGAGGCAGTACAATACAGCTAGTCTGTATTGTCCCTCATTGTGAGGAAGGTGTTTTTAACGGCCCATTCCGATAAACTCGGTGGTGAGATCAAGGCTGTTCTTTCATGGCGATTTAACTCAAGGCGGGTTTATTCCCCGGGCTTTGAGGCGCGATTCATTCTGTGGAACAACAGTGTGACGCTTCCAGCCTGGCATACAAGAGGCTCCTTTACATAGTGTGCTATTATCCCAGTGTTTACCGCCACTGACCAGCAGCCCAGCATTCATGCTAAGTCCCTCGAGCGTTCATGCAGGAGCTTAATTCAGCTTTTCCCTCCAGCGGATTGTAATGTAGGCCAAGCTGGTCGAAAGGGAGCCCATGGAAATATAGCAGCATGTGCCTTTATACCACATAGAGATAGCCTGCCTTCATACGGCCTGTAATTAAGGGGTATCAAAGGGTGGTGAGCTTCCCCACAGTCTCTGAATGGCTTACAGGGTCGTGGCTTGGTATACATGTATTTCTTGTATCCTATGTTTTTCATTCTATAAATTACGTTAATTTGATAAGACATGTTCATTTTCCAATAATTTAATCTCTAATTATTCAGTGGTCCCATTGTTAGAGGTATTACTGTAAACAGCATCTTACAGTTATCAAATAATACTTGTTCACAGAGGTACTATTTGTCCAAGTTACTTAGTACACACATCACATCTTCATTGTTGTTTTTCTATTGTATATTAATGTTGTCCATGTTGCATTATGTATTGCCTGTTACTGTGAATCACTTTGTGACTCATGTGCGTGAAAAGTGCAAAATAAATAATATATATTATATAAATAAAGTTGATGTACTTACTGGAACATGTTCCTGTACAAATACACACACACACACAAACACGTGCACGGAGCCCTTACCAGTGACAACAGCAGAAGCCAACCTTTCCTGGACAAAGAACAATCACAGCCAAAGATAGTATTTACAGTGTGGTTGAGATACGGTATGATCAAGTCAAGTTTAATATCATAGTCCATAATAAGCCTGCAGAGGTTGAAACCTCACCGCTCCCTAAAACAGCGGCAGCACACTCGCTGATAAGAGCCTAATGTTTGAATTCATGAAGGGCGGAGGTTGCCGTGATACGAGGTTGCCGTGATATGGCGTTCCCTCGTAAAATCCACCCGGGCAAAAATTGTGGATTGTGTTGCTTTGCATTTGGCACATGCAATGTTTTTACCCCTGTGATACAGTGGGTGCACACACACACACAAACCTGTATGCACACACACACGTGCATACACACACACACACCTGTGCACATACCTGTACGCACACACACACGTGCACACACACACACACACACACAACTGTGTTTCTGTGCTATTCAGTAGGATGGGGTGTGTCTCTATTGTGTCTCTGTGCTATTGTGTAGGATGGGGGTCCCCAGCGATGAACCCTGTCGTCTGTCTGGCAGGGGTCCTCTCACCTCCATCACAAGGCTCCAATGGAGCCAGGCTGAACACAATGGTAGAGGACCCAATGTAATTATAGTGACAAGTGAGCTAGTTGGCCGGCCTGTCAACAGAGTCGGGAGAGGGGCTGGGGGATGGGGGGGCCTTTGGGACGATTGACAGATACTCTAATTTCCTCTGGTGCTCAGCTGTGCTGCGGGAGAGCAGAGGTAGCGTGCGACGCACCTGAGACATCTTGATTGAACCAATCACAAGCAGAGGGGGCGAGGTGGCAGAATTGGACTCGGCTGATTGATTCAGCGTGTCAGCGGCAGGGCGCGGGGCTTAGACGCCCCACCGCACGCTCGCTTGTAATTAATGAGCAGCGCCACTAATTAGTCTGCGTCAGCGCCAGCCTCTGAACACAGCGAAGGAAGGGTCAGTTAGTCCAACAAGTGCTCTTTTACACGGGCGGCTCGACGCGACAACACTGTTGCGGGAACGACCTGCAGGAGCAGGCAACGTTATATACCGTAACGCACTGCAAGAGACAGGCCGCCGAAAGAGTGCCGTCAATGATTAATTATGCAATTAACAAATGCCGTCAATAAGTAATTAACTTCTCTGGAGTGTGTGTTCCTTGCCGGGACCTCCAGAGCGATGCCCTGCCGCAGTCGCATGATGGCACGCTCTTGTAAACAAACACATAGTTTTCACAGTGGTCTAATACCTTAGAGCTCTTCCATGCATGTCACCAACATCTGAACTCTTGCATGTAAATACGTGAATACAACATCAGGCCATTTAAAGTGATATCCCAAAAGAGAACTCCCTAATAAACACAAGATATGAAACGCATTGCTTCCTCTTTCTTGGATATATAGGAGGCCAAATGTTTTCAACAGCAAACTGAACCAAATCAGCTTTCATGAACATGGCATGTGTTGAATCAATACTGTGCTCTGTCAGGCAACGTGAACTTGAAATAAGTTATTGAACATTGTCTTTGAACCACAGAGCTTTCATGCATTGGATGCAATGTGATTGGCATCATTTATGCATGCAATACACACTCAAACCTACAGCTAATCGAGCTGCAGTAACTATTAGCATATCCCTCTTAATTAAAACCCTGTTAAAACCCTGCCAGTTGTCCCTACGTGCAAGCCGAAGCAGAACTGTCTTAGTAATAAAATTGAATGGTTCTTTACTGATTGGTTCCAGATCTCACCTCTAGAGGGGGCTCCACTTTGCAGTGTGTCCCTTGAAAACATGCAAAACAACTGGAAAGAGTGTGATGAGATGAATGCTTTAATTATCGTGGAAAGGGATTAAGAACCTGTTAGAGATTCAAGCCTGCATGCCCTGAATGCCGTAGAAGGGTTTCTATGTTTCAAGTGGTTGAAGAAATGATCCAAATGTGCGACCAAAGCCCTCGAAGCACAGCCTTCCGGGACTCAGGGTTGCTATGCCAACTGATTTTTGTAGCCAAGGAACCGAGCTGTAATGTCGCTCTGGCCCTGCGTGTGGGAGCGGTCTGGTGGTCTGTGATCCTGGGCTAGAAGCCAGCCTGTTGCCTCTACACCTGCTTCTCAACATGTGTAGTCAATAGAAAATGGTGACATACTGCGGCATTGAACAGTAGATGTCATCGTTTGCGCTATTAGGAAACCTTACAAATCTAGTTTAACTGTGAAATTGTGGTTTATTTGTAGTTTTCTAATCAGAGACTTGGCCAGGTGAGTACAATGCCCTGCCCAGGGCAATGTGCCCATCAGGAGCTGGGTACTGTAGTCACGCAGTAGCAGACACCTTGCCAGCCCTGCAGGGTATGTCCAGGGGAGTCTAATTAACATTGTTAAGGGGGGTGTCAGGACACTCCATCACCCCGTGTCGGCCTGCCTGTCACATCAAGACATGGCCCTGTCGTGCGTTGTCACGGCAACTCACCAGCGGGTCCAGAGACTGTCCGTCCAGGCCGCATCAGCGCCTGCAGCTCCGCGGCGGAAGAAACGTCCCCGGGGAAAAGAATGCATGCGCACCAGCGGCCACTCACAGGCCATGAGGTGTCACTATTGAGGCTAGCATCTGACCTGTGTCGATTATAATGATGTGTGTGTGTTTGTGTTTATGTGCGTGTGTGTGTATGTGTGTTTATGTGTGTGTGTTTATGTGTGTGTGTATGTGCGTGTGTGTGTATGTGTGTTTATGTGTGTGTGTTTATGTGTGTGTGTTTATGTGTGTGTGGGTGTGTGTGTGCACCTGTGTGTGTGTGCACCTGTGTGTGTGTGTGCGTGTGTGTGTGTGTGTGTGTGTGTGTGAGAGGTAATGCTAGCCTAAGCAAAGTCCCTGCTTTAATGCGCACGGAGAGCGGCGGTTTCATCGCACGCAGCTGCGGAGCAGACGAGGTCATCACTAGCATCGCTAGCATCGCTAGCACACTGCTACATGAACTAAAATGTGCTAACCTGGGAATCCTATTTATAAAACAGGAGAGGAAGTGGGGCACGACTTATGTATGTCGTGGCTGCCGCTACCCTCGTGTGGTTGAATCCAGTATTACAACACCTGAAGTGGCTGGTTCTGGTGTCCTTCTTTGGGTTTTGAACTTTAAGAATAGTCAGCCACGCTGGAGAAATCGTGTTGTTGATATTTGAACTCAAAACAAAACCAACTCTTCCTTCTCCCTCATTTGCCCCCCCCCCCCCCTCCATTGTGTGATGGGACCAGGCTGCGTAGAAACACAATACATTATATTTTCGGCATGCACAGAGAGTGGTAAATTAGCACACCACAAGAGCAATTGCTTGCTATACCTTATAGACCACAAGGCCTGTCCTGCAGTGTGACTCCTTCGCAGCATCACGTGCAGGTCTTGCCATCGATCCGTCCGGTTCACCCCACCCATCTGCAGGAGTCCGCACACAGAAGGACTCCAAACATCTCAGAGTTCTGTTTATCTTAAACCGTTGTCTCGCAAAAAAGCATCAAAGAAACAATAGCAGAGAATGAGGCTCTGAAGCCTGTCAGACTGAGTCATGAAAGACATTTAGTCTGCCTGGTGACGAGCGCACCCTATTGATTTACAACTGGCTTGATTGATGTGGGACGAGACGCTGATTGAATGCTTCTTGAGTTAACTGAATGCTTTTGTGCAGGCTGATTGTCATGGCGTGGGACACATGATTGACAGGTCAATACAGTGAGCCACTTAACAATGTCAGCTAATTTGACTGAAGTCTGAGCACAGAGTCAAACGTGCACCGTGCAATACACACACACACACACACAAGCAAACAAACACACACACACACACAGAAACAAACCAACACACACACACACACACATGCGCACAGAAACAAACACACACACACACACACACACACACACACATGTGCACAGAAACACACACACACACACAGAGAGAAGACCCCCCCATTCATCAGTACAGTCAGGGTCACCAGAGCAGGAATCATTTGAGCCGTGATTCCTTATGTCGCAGGTTGAACGCTAACCTTTGACAATGACAGGGACACACACACGCACGCACGCAACACGCACGCAACACGCACACACCAATATGAATGCCTTGTATCAACATGCTGTCCTGCTGAAAGGAATGCACCTGATTGGCTGGCAGGTGACATTTAGTCACCATCGGTGGTCTGAAAAGAAGTCAATGGATGAACATAAATGATAGAAAATACTTTGAAGGTGAATTTTGCATTTATAGTAACTTCAGATGTTGCAGTTGTTTTTGTCCATTACCTCTCCAAAACCATTATTGATTAATTGTCAGTGTTTTGTCAAAACATAAAGCATTGCTTATTGTCTTGGTGGGGCTATAGTCTGACATATAACCAATGGGGGAATTATAGATAACAAACAATCGATCTAAAAACTGCTGACTATACACAGAACTGATACATATGTAGATAAGGAACATCTTTTTTGTTTCACTCTAAACCTGAATCAGTTTGACACCTGGTCTTAACTAATAATGAACCCTAAATCCATTCAGACTTCAGTTTCAGACCTGATACTGTGTCTGGTGTTGTAGCTGCAGGATAGCAGCAGTTCTCAATATTCCAAGGACAAATAGCTCCTGTGAGTTGAGATATAATCGAAGCCAGCACAGGCTTAAATAAACAGCGAGCAAAGGGGATTAATTTCAGCCTCAACATCAGCGTGAGGACTTAACACTATGCTCTGTAGAGCCAAGGGTTGTTACCTGCACAAGCCTTAACCTGCATGTGGCTGTGGAACAGCTGATACCCAGGCTGATTGCTATCCATGTTTACTACACCTTAGCAGATCAATCATGCGTTTTCTCATTACATCCCCACCACCACATTCACAAGCACTGATGCAAAGCAAAACAGTGACGACACACAGTCTGGTCTGTCGGAGACCCCCAGAGAAATGAACACAGGAATACAAATAAAAAACATATTTTAAAAACTATGTTGGGCGTGGCCTGAGATGGGAATCGTGGCTGCCTGAGATGGGAATCGTTGCTGTGATTGATAACATGCGTTGGGGAGCAATTAACAGAAATCATCAATTTGCATTTGAATAACATTATTATCGCCACTTAAATCAATTCATTAGTCTTGATTAACTGTGTATCAGTAGAACACCGTGGCTCAGCAGAGCGTGATATTGCTGACAAAAGGGTGGGTGGAGGGGCATGGCTTGCCACTCACAGCTCACTGTTAATCTTCACTTTTCCAACGGGCGGCACTTCCACGTCCAATATTTGTTCGGGTTAGGGGTGGGGGGGACCTTTTTACCTTCATGAAGACCAGAGCCATACAGCATTCCATGCAAGTTCATGGGGAGGTACGCGGATCTAATGTTCCATCATTAATTAATGTTTACGTGTGATATCAGATCCACGATACCCTGACTCTGATTCAGCCATTGCTGCAAGCCCACATGCACACATGCACGCACGCATACACACACACATCCATCTGAGGCCTGCATAAAATCAATCTTAAAGGTGTGCGTGGATGTACGTGAGATTGTGTGTGTGTGTGTCTCATTAGACAGTCGTCGGTGTGGTAACCGCACAGCTGGACTGGCGTTGGCACGCCTACTAGCAGATTACAGTAGGATAACGAGACACTTTCTGTAATAGAGAGGTATGAAGTGTGGGAGTGTCTATTCCATGGTCGGATCCAAAAAGGTCTTGATGAAGGCAGATATGTAGGTATTCTTGTGTCTTAGTAGGGCTCTACTAAGTGTGTGTGTGTGTGTGTGTGACTGGCCATACCATATAGCCTCCTGCATACAAGACCACAAGCTGAAAACGTTTCAGATGAAACAATGTGTTTGGTGGCTGAATTGAATGAACATAACCATCTTTTCTATATTTCTTCATGGCGTCAGAGGTGTCTTTAGAGACAACAGCGCCCGGTGGCAGTTTAAGATGAACGATAAGTTCATTAAATGAGGCGGCTGAACGAAATCCTTCATCCCGAACACGTTGTGAGTCATATAACTTGAGGATGGGAAGCTACTGTGTACGGCGTTGACAAACTGACGCACGGCTCAGATTAATCCTCATGTTCATCTGCAGCTCGTTTGTGTCTCGCATCACGCATGTTCACGCCACCGCGGCCAGGCCCCGTAGAAGGAACATATTAAGGCAAATGTTTGTGACAGGAGGAAATATGGAACCAAACGACGTTGTGATTTCCTCTGGGGAAGCATGGCTCGGATGTTTTATGACAAACAATGAATATGTTTTACCCGTAATGTAGGCACCTAGCGCCGCTAACGTTTTATGTTTTAGGGTTGTAGTGACAGATGGCTGGCGACTTAATGGCGTCATGTAATGCAGCCCCACACGGGCTGTGCATGAGAGTCTAATGGCACAACCTCGTGCCTGTGACAGACAGTACCCCCTGCTGGACGAGACATACAGTGCGGGAGGTCTGAAGCCTCTGTCACAACATGCACAGCACAGCAGCCTTTAATATTGAGGCTTTGACCACCGACCAACACACACACACACACACACACATGCACACAGTGGTTACTTAGTATCGGAGCCAAAATCACGTTATCTGTAATTGCTGATTGTGTTTTGATTGACTAATTAAGCAGTGGATTAAGCCTTTTTTAATAATCCTCTCATTTGAAGTGTGATTCAGGGGATTTTGCAGAGTCAATAAGGGGCATTATGAAGACGATAAATGGCCGCATCCCCACACAGACACTGAGAATATCGACCGCCGGGAACCGAAGTGCACCGCTGATCGCCGTGGCAACGATGACACAGTGGCACCCTGGGAGAGTTACCCCCACCTATGGACCACCGACGTACCTGTAGACTAACAAGGTACCTGTAGACTACCGAGGTACCTGTAGACCACCGAGGTACCTGTAGACCACTGAGGTACCTGTAGACCAACAAGGTACCTGTAGACCACTGAGGTACCTGTAGACCAACAAGGTACCTGTAGACCACTGA
>JAODLL010034681.1:0-20904 GCA_026546735.1 Forbesichthys agassizii | reverse complement strand
GTAATGCTGAGACAGATTTATTTATTGTGATGCCATTCTGTGATTCTAGTTTTTGCTTTGCTGTGAAATATTCATACGCACGCACACGCACGCACACGCACGCACACGCACGCACACGCACACACAAGCACACACACGCACACACGTTTTGAGATGGCAATTTCTGTCAAAAAACTGCTCCTACCAATATCTTGTATAGGTCATAGTTTTATTATCCTCCATGGAGATCAGCAGCTGCAGTCAACCCAAAGGCAGATCACTCAGCTCAATCATTAGACAGTACTGACACCAGTTCCTAAAGGCGGTTCTAAACAAAAGCATTGTAACCATGTCTCATCTGAAAACAAACTTGTCTGGCTCTGTTGACACTTTATTAAGCACTAATTAAAAGACAACATTGCCAGTTAAATATTTTCACCTCTGTGCTAACAGATTATAAATAATGTTATCAATGAGTTAAACTAAAATGTCCACCACAGCTTTCAAATAAATAAAGCTTAAATGTGAAGTTAGTGATGCTGGGGAAGGATTGATTGATATATGAATCAAATACAAAAACCCTTCTGCCTTCACAGCCATAGCATGCTCCCTCAGAAGAAGATGTGTTGTCTGCACCTCTTCTTGTTGCTAACGGATTGTAAGGAGAAATTCATTGAATTTGACAAAAAAGTGTAATACCTGACAATCACTGACTCCACTTTTAACTATATACATTTCTGCCTTCTGGAAATATAATTGGTGCTTACCAAGTGTTTTGGTTTCACATGTCTATAATGCAAATATGAAACATTAGAGAGCCCCCTGTAGCTATCGAGGCTTGTTAACCGCAACCAAAAAGATGAATACACTTATAATCCTAACCCCAATAATATAAAGCGGTTTAGGAAGTCAATGAAATCACAATTCACCTCTAAGGCATTTCTAGCAATTACTGCATATACTGTAGCTGTCTATTCATTATGCAGTTGCATATGAGGAAAGATAATCTCCCTTTAGCACCAGGAGCATATATTCCCTTTTGCCTGTACTTTTACCTGATCTATTACCACCTCAAATACATCACGTTGCCATGGAGGTTGGGAATGGTCTGTGTCAAGACAAATTTCAAATAGTATATTCATTTCTTTGTATATTTTTTAGTCCCAATTGTGTACATGTATTGTGTTTTCTTTTTCAATGCACCATAGCATCACGTAGGACCTCATTGTAGTGTAGAGTTTCGAAAGCAATTGTGGGGGTGTCGTTGTGTGAGAGAAGGGCTGTCAAGAATATGGATGCTCGCAGTAGAGGCATCCATGCAGAAAATCACTACTCCTGTGACACTGTGCATTGCTTATAGGATACAAAACAACTACCAGAAGGTTCGTGTCACTGTTCATGTCAATTGGCACGCAGCGGGCACTCGAATACATATCACATTGTCTAAGCCTCCTACGGAGCCGCTACTTCACAGAGATAACAAGTGCACCGGAATGAGGAGAGGTTGCAAACGTGGAAGGAGGAACGCAGATGGAATGAGGGGGGAGAGAGGAGGGGGGAGGTGGGAGGGGTGGTGAACAGGGTGGGCTGTCTGTTGAGAAGGTCAAGAAATAAAACACGTCTCCTCGCATTTAAGGCCTCATTCTTGCAATCTGTGTGCAAATGTCACCGACTGCAATATGGCGTGCTAACAAGATGACAGGGAGTCATCCATCCACACAGCCTTGGTGGAGGGCCTAGCAACGCCACACTTGGCCTTGTGACGCCCCAGACAAATAAACAGCATGTGGGGTGTTCCAGTAATGTAGCAACCACCTAGACCTTTCTGATAATACAACATAAATCTCCTCTTTATATGTGAATTTCATTTTAGCACAAGTGGTTTTCATGTTGTCACAGATTGATGGCAGCATTCAGCAGTCTGCTCAACCATCCTAGGTTTTCCAACATACATGGGAACTCATCCTGGACTTTGTCGTGTCATTACACACACCTGGTTTCCATTTCCCAATTAGTTTGAGTTTTTGGTTGAACGTGATTGTTCTAGCCCCAATCTGAGTCTGGTTTCTGCCACTTCAACTTGCTGCGTTACACATGTATTATTATGGGCATGATTCATTCAATGAACAGTGTCCTTGGGTGTTTTGAAAGGCCCTTGAATAAATCTATAAAACATATTATACTATATGTGCTGTATACAGTGTAAATTTCTGTGCAAATGTATAATTCCACATAAAAAGCATTAGTGTAGTATTCAGAGAGATGTGGGTGTTGAAAATAGCCAGTTTCTTCAATGAACCTGTTGCTGTAAATAAAAGCCCATTCGGAAGCTATTGTCCTGTAAACAAAGGGTTTTAAACAATGTAATTTGTGACAGATGTACACTTGCAAGTTAGCTGCACCCTACAGTATAGGTGACATTGATCTGTTGTGGCTGTGTGTGTTTTCCCCAAGTGTCCTTGGTGGCTGCATGGCGGCAGTGTGCTACACAGGAGTGTGGAGGTGGCTGCGTCAAAAAGCATGGGGGAAGGTGCGTGGGTGAGGAGTTGGGGGCCGGGGGAGGGGGGGTTCATGGAGGCCATGTCAGGTCCACTATACTTCATGTGTTCAGGCTGGGGAATTACACCTGAAATTGGGGAAACTAAGAACACCTTTATCCACACTCTCTCGCTCGCCAATTTCTCCACCGCCACTGTTACGCATGCACACTAACACACACACACACACACACACACACACACACACACACCCACACACACAAGTCACTGTCAAAGGAAACCAGATAATGGTTTTTTTTTAGTGTTTTTTTTTTTATAACACTTTTACTGACACTTGCACTGACAGGATGTAAGGTGTTATTCATGCACACATAGAGTACGTACAAAGGGCACATTCACACATAAGCATACCTATTTACGGCAACAAAGCCCCCGTGCACGTACACACATACACGCTCCTGCTCGCAAAAGGTAGTTATTCTTCCAAGTTTCTCCCTGTCTCTCCACCCCTCCTCTCCTTTTCTATTTCCTGTGACCCTCTCTGTATCTATTAGGTGTGACATTCCATTCTGCTTTTTAATCACCTCATTCCGCTTTGTCCTTCCCAAGCCAAATAACTTCACAGATGGCGGTCTTAAAATTGTTCCGTCGTGGATTGCGGGGCCAAACATAACCGCAAAATTCATGGCCTTGCTGTCCACAGATATTTTTCTCTCGCCTGTAGCCCTGACAACAGTTCGGGGGGTGCGGGTTGACATAGAACATTCTCCATTACAGTTTGTCATTCTCGAGCAAATTCCTAAATTGAGTGATTGGATTTATTGGATGGAAATATTCCTGGCATTTAATCCCAACATGACATTTACATTAGTCCTGCTGTCGATATAACTGCCATGGAGGCAGAGGATGCCTTCATAATAATATAAACTGAAAGTGCATATCTCTCAAACACGCACACACACACACACACACACACGGAATTCTAAAAATGTTCTATGGTAAAAGGATGGCAGTAATAAGAATCGACACATAATATTCACACGGACCGTGAAGATAGTAGAATCAGTCCCGTGACTCCTTTATAGCAGACGCCCTTAAACCTCAAGTCACACATATATGCCACAACAACTGTGCTTTGCGTCAGAACACTGATACCTCACACTTAAATATCTAAATACAGTATAGTCACTGATGCAGGATGGAAAATATATTGGTTTAGTCCACGTGCATAGTCTTTGCTGACATGCATGTGAAGGCAACATATGGGTTTCAATCACGTAACCTCTTTGCCAGTATCCCCCCAGCAGGTAGTCACCACGGTGATAGGGCAGCGCCTTTGGCTGTCCTTGGAAAACAGCCGCCAGGGATGGAATGACGCGGGCAGAGGGTGGTACGGGCATGTGAGGTGTAGGTAGAGGTGTTCAGGAGAGGGGAGGTGGCTGGGCCGCCTGCAGAGGTTCAGGGACGTTACAGGATCATTTGTATTCCTCTCTCCCTCCCTCTGTCTGTGAGGGGCGGAGGAAGGTTGGGGAGACGAGATATTGGAGCAGATGCACTACGGGAAGCTGCCAGGGCTCTGGCAGGGCCAGGGATCAAAGTGGAGAAGTTAAAAGAGCGGACCATCGCTCCACACCATTTGCTCTCTGTGGCCACACATCGGGAGAGGCTGAAGCCATCTGGATGGTTCAGTGAAATAATAGAAACATTGTCTTGTACTTATTTACTCCTTACCTTCAGCCAGACGCAATGCTTCTTGAGCTGAATGTGAACTGCTCCTGCTTTCTTACATTATGGGAATTGTTAAAGTCATGTGAATATAATATTTGTAGATTGACCAAGGTAAGGACTATGCCGCACCATGTAAAATAATTTCCGTAAAATGTCAGTATTAATGCAACAAAACTCATTGCAAGCAACATACTTCTAAACCACTATTTACTGTAAGATTGGGTGCTAAAAGGACCCAATTCTTACTTTGACAATTATACTGACAACAGCAATTAAGAAAGGTAGACACCATCCAACAAAATAATACAGCATGAATGTACAATGTGGCAGAGGATGCAGTGAAGTAAGTTTGATTTGATTTGCATTCTTACATTAATAAACCTTTAAGTAAAAGTGAGGATTTTATCCAACCAGCTAATTTGTAACCTCAGTCTTGGGACAGGTTATTCTAAACAGTTACAGGAACAATACCATTAAGAAAATAATATGCAGATCAATATGGGATAAACATGACCTAACAGAACAGCCAAAATATCACATAAAACTACTAATAAAACGAGAGTAACAAAACTAGACAACTATAGATTGGGGTCTGATTGGCCTTTAACCATGTCTTGAGATTTTTTGTGAAGGTGCAATAGTTGGTACAGTTTTATAGCAGTTCTGGTGACCCACACATATATTTTCTAGACCCATACGCGCAATACAGCACAAGGGGCAAAACAGTGTAGTCCTGAAAATGTTTTCCCAATTTCTTGTGTAAGTCAAGAGACCAGCCAAAGAGCGTGAGGGGAAATGGTACTATTCCAGCTCCATAGAGGCAGTTTACAGTGAGGCATAACAAGAACATGACTCTCGCAGGTTTTTATCTCAGAGCCTCCTACAGTATATTTCTCCTCAACTGACTGCAGATAAGATTCACATACCAGATATTCAGTATAAGTGCTGTGTAAGAAACTAACCACCAAACTATATGCGACGCCATCAAAAAACATGGAAGGTTCATTCTCTAGTCAGGGCTGTTTGACCAGCGACACCGGCTCCAATCTGGAGATGGTCCCCGGGCACTGCACAGTGGCTGCCCACTGCTCCCTTGAGGGATGGGTTAAATGCAGAGAATTTATTTTGATACATGTATGTGATAATAAAAGCACCTTTAAATATGGATTAAAATATTGTTTTATTTGTCTTTGGAAAGACTGAACTAAGCTTTATGAAAAAATCGTCATCATAGTTTTATTATCAACATTTAATATTTAACATTTTTAGGCAAATATTAAAATATATATGTGTGTGTGTGCGTTTATGTGTGTATGCATCATATGCAGTACAATTATCACTTGTGTATGACACTGTCCCTGTTGAATGTTTTCAGGGTAAAGTGAGCTGTGCAATTGGCTAAATAATCCATTGACATCTAAATATAAATAAAACGTGCTTACATAACAGTGCACTTCTTGTGTTTTGATCAATACATTGTCCCTCAGATTTAGTTATTTATCCAAGCTTTCAGTTAACGGCCTTAAACATCAGATGCACCTGTCAATACACAAATGCACCCACCAAGCTCAAATGACAAACTAAAATGTTTTTTGGACACAGACAACTGATATTTTAGCAATGTGAGTAATGAACAAGACCTATCCTCTAAAATGGGTTGTGGACAGTGTAAATAATCCCAAAGATGGACTATTGATCTGGTGGCAGAGAGTGGCTCCAAAAGGTTTTCTTACATCATAAGCCATTACCATTAGCAAAAAGCTGTTGCTGAGTGCTGAACACTTTTTATTCTGAAATTCAAACATACACACAATTGCATCATGCACGATTATAAAACAAGGATAAATCTTACCATTATATCCACTCAAACCAAATGAGAACATTTGAATAAAAACATAAAAATAGAGACAAAAGTCATTATAAACATAACATAACCCTATACCCAAAACATAATAGAAACATTTGTATTTGCTGTAACCAGGGACTGCTTGCACACGGGGTTTGTCGTGTGGTGATGTGCAAAATACAGGTCTTTACATACACATCTGAACGAGTACATGTCTGCATTAGAATCTGAATGCATGTACACACGGGCGCTGTGGTGTAAACCTGGTAGAGGACCTGGTAGAGGACTGTCTGAAGAAGTCCTGACCTCTGTGATGCGGACTGATCACTCTAGGTCAAGGAGGTGACCCAATCAGTCCTACTGGAGACAGAGTGGTACTATATAAGCATAGCATGCACACGCACACGCACACACACACGCAGATGCACACACTCAAACAAATGTGCACAACCAGACAGACAGTATCCAATTCCCATCTTCCTTTTTAGTGCTCGGGACAATTTTATTGAATGAATGTCCTAAACGTCGGTCGGTGCCTTAATAATAGTTTGTGTGATTGAACCCCTTTGTCCAGCCAGCTCGATATAACGCACAGTTTATCCTTTCATATAATTTAGTTCAATTAAATATATTGTGAGTGGACAGCTCCCCTGGGGCACAGTTTTATCACTGGGCATTCATTATGCTCTCCCAGACAGGACAGGCATCGCGTCCATTGGAGGGAATGATAAAACCCTGAAAGACATTGTAAAAGGGCTCAGTGAGAATGGGGTCATAATGTCCATCCTGTATAGTCACTGATCTGCTCCCGCACCATAATGGCTTTTATGTCGGTCTGCGGGGACCGCCTGTCTGACTATCACTCTGGTCTGTCTATCCACCTTATTCCTGATCGACCTACTGTATGTTCGCAGCCATGGTAACCGTTACTGTTTTTCACTTCTGCTGGATCCTCAGAGAGAAACCATGAGCTCAGGTTTATTCTGTGCCATGGTTGGCTGATAACTACTTAAATAATAATAAATCCTGTTAAATCAATGTACTGTACCACTGCTAATATAGGCAAACAGTTGCTAACCGGAAACGACAAACAGGAACCGTTAATGCGCTATGAATCATGGGAAATATCTCCGATCAGGAATAAGACTGACATGTGTCAGTCAATAAATGCACTGATTTACATTTAAAATAGCATTTATGGGTTACTTTTAGTATTTAGGCTAACTTTTGGGATCTATTTAGAGGCTCCATGGTCCACCATTGAAAAAACGGTCCATTGGAGTGAACGGGGATGACGACACTCTCTCTTTACATGGCTCTGGTGAAAACCATCACGATAATTTAAGTGGTTCTCTGTCAGATTATTTGAAATGGTTCCACTCACATTCATTTTTGGTTGTCATATAGGCATCGCCTCTATGACAAACGACTTGGGGGAATGGACAGGTACTATATCTAGATATAGAAAGTGTATCAAATAGTGGAGCTATTCAATATCAGGATGATACGGCTGATTTTTCATTCCATCGCAGGAAAATATTTTATGGCTGTTCCACAAAAATGTACGATCTGTGTGAAACAAAATATGCACATAAGACCCTTCACATTGACACCATTCTGCAGTGAGCTCATGGCCTCATGGCAGTGGGTTCAAATAAGAATTTAAAGGGCTGAGGCGATTGATCTGGAGTGCATCCATCCATCCATCCATCCATCTATAGAGTATCTTTCCATCCCTAGCATTGTCTTACCATAAGGCTGCTGACAACACTGGGGAAAAGCTGTCACTGCGATAGGATACTGGGGGGAAAACGTGTCAGTCTAAGTCAAGCTCAGTTCTCAGCGAAGTAAAGAAAATGAACCCAGTCAACTCAAACTTATTTGATGGCCTTATTTTTCTATGGCATTGAATGGAGAGTTGTTTTTCTTTTGATAAAGTTCAAATATCATATATCACAGATGAATAAATGTGAGATAATTGATTAAATGCATGTCGTTACTGTCCACTTATTTGCATGTAAAGGTGCTTTTATTGTCACATACATATGTTGCAAAACTCATTCCTCGCATTTAACCCATGCCTCAAGGGAGCAGAGGGCAGCCAATGTGCACCCAGGGGACCAACTCCAGATTGGAGACAGTGTCACTGGTCACATGTCTTTCTTCAAGATGATAAATGCATACAGTATTTAAAAAATGAACCTAAAATTTTATTATTTGTATTATTTCAGTTATAACTCTGAATTTATAAGTATCAAGCTACTGTGTCGTTACCATAGAACTAGAAGAATGTTCCATGATGAGCAAGGACATAAACCATGCTCCACCGCCATGATTATCTCTGCTGTACATACCAGTCTGGTGAGAGCTCTCAATATAATCATGTTTGCTAAGTAACCACTAGACCAATCAGCATCCAGATGGATATATCAGTTGAGGCCAACATAAATTAACTGCTACATGATGAAAGTTTTTACAGAATATGTGTATTATTATTATCACGTTTCAAC
This sequence comes from Forbesichthys agassizii, assembly GCA_026546735.1. NCBI lineage: Eukaryota > Metazoa > Chordata > Actinopteri > Percopsiformes > Amblyopsidae > Forbesichthys > Forbesichthys agassizii. The sequence continues at coordinate 12,343 of JAODLL010034681.1, read as the reverse complement.
ATGATGAATAATGCATTCTGAGAAGCACCCTTTGACAAGAAGGCAGTTAAAAAATTTAATTAATTACATTATTAAAGGCGGGGTTAGTCATTTTCGAGGACGCTTGCTAACAATAGCCATCTGCACATCTGTGACCATCCGCAGCGCCGCTCCACACATTGAAACACATTGTGAAGCAAAGCCTAGTCCTACGGCTTTGTTGATGTGAGCGGTTTTCACCACTTATGTTCTGATTTACGGTAGCAGGTCTGTGTAGAAGTATTGATTATTTTTTCTACACGTTGCGCACAGAGAAGGGTAAGCTATTGAAATGCGAGGAGATATTTGGTGAATTTGACTAAATGTGTATTAACTTAGAAATAGCTTGAAATAGCCAACTTTATTAATAATACCTATATTTCAGATTTCTTGCCATTTTGTGTTGGACCATCTGAAAAGGAAGGATACATTGACAACAAACTAGAAAGGTGATTCTAAAAAATACCACTTAAGGACAAACAGTTTGAGCTTCTTTCTCCATTCTTCCGGAAATTACTCCCATCTCAATTCCGCTGGGCCAAATTGTTCCCCCTGCCGCCCCAACCACCTCCATTACATAGAAAGGGAGTGAATGTTGCTGCTTAATTGAGCAGGACTATGGAGACCACCCTTCCGCTGTGCGCGTCACAAGATAAAGAGTTTACCATGTGCCATGTGTGTAATGAGGCTGAGGTATGCCATCATCTTGGACACCCCGTCTCCAGCGTTACATCGCGCCCATCCATCATCCCTCGCATCTAATCATCCCTCTGAAGATGGCACTTCTATGGAGTCCTAGAGATGTGCTCCTATGCACTGACAACCCCGTGAGGAAATCACTTATTTATCATTCACAGCTCAGTGATTGTGCGGCAACTTGGCCCGTCTCTCTTCGAGTCTTTAACGGAGGGTCTCAAAACCCCTTATTTCTGCCTCATTCTGTTTTTTTCTTCCCCTGCTGCACAACGTAAAACGAGGATGAAACATCCATTGCCTGGTGATAATTTCCCAAAGGGGAGGCCCATTGAGTGTGACTGAGCTGTGTCTAATTTGTCTGCGGAGGTGTTAGAGAGGTACTCAAGAATGCTGGGTTCTCGTGTTTAGTGGCATGTGAAGACGCATGTCAGCTGATGCAGTTTTCTGGCGCTGTTCTTATGTGTAAACAAGAACTGGTTACCTTCCCCCACGACTTAGCAGACTCCAAAAGTAAAGTCTACTAATTATAGCCGTTATGAACTTGAATGTTTTTACACACCTGTGGAACACATAATTAAGATTGCACTCACTTCCTTTTGGAGCAATTAAAAAAAGAATTAAATCAACAGCCACCTTGAATTTAGAAATCAATATCCAATTAGAAGACAAACAAGATATTGACTAAGGATTAAAGAGCACCAGACAACCAGGACACTAATACCTGTGCCAGAAATCAATATGTAATTAATAAGATCACAGAGCGAAGTAAGCAATAGCTGGCCCCTGATTGGGCCATTCTCAAGCTCACCACACACGATCAGTTGTCGAGACTATCAATACAATACATATTAGGTCTACATGTTTGAGATATAGAGAGAGAAGTTATATTTTATCAAAAACAAAAATGTAATTAGTGGATTAATTTCAATTGAGGGGCTGGAGAATTTACGAATCCTGCTATGGTATCACTATGACCTGTCCTACTCTGACTATAATTGGCTTAAATGGTATAGGTCATCTCAAAAGTAACGCCTGATCTTACCATTGACGTTCAACTAAAGCCCCTTAATGAATACACTAATCTTAATGAGAAATTATATTAACCCCTAAACTGTTAGCACAATGGGGAAAACACTGTGGTCAATCCAATCAGAGGCATTGTAGGATTAGTCATTTGTCAAGGGGCTGACCTTTCGTCCCTGTTTTCACATTAGACGTTAGAAGAATGGTCTGTTGGTGGTGTCACAAATCATATAGTAAATCATAATGTACCATCTTCAACAGGGGGTCCTACTGTAACACTGAGAGGGCGGGGCGAGTGCAAATGAACGAAAAACAACACAGATGCCGGAAGAGCAACGAGCCCCACGACTCGTCCTTTAATTGAACTGAAAAGAACTCAAACAGCGAATACAAACTCAAAATAAACAGGCGTGCACGTCACGTAATCTAGTAAGAACAGAAAAGATGAACAATAACCCACCCCTTTTCCCGGGAGTTTCCAGCCTATATGCCCTCACACGCACACGGCTGAAGGCAATCAATTCTGATTGCACGTGTGGGTGTGAGGCGAGACCACGGGGATGTTACAGGTCAGGCGGCCAGAGCTCTCGGCAGGTTCGCTCCGACGGACCCCCGGTGTGGCACGGCTTGTCGAAGCGGGGCGGCTCCAGTGGAATTCCGGCGTGGAGCATTCTCCCGACGCGAGGCGGCTCAGGCGGACCCCCGGCAAGGAACGTTCTTCTGACGCGAAGCGCCCCTCCCCGGCGACACCCCTCGCCTGTGGAGGACCCCCACCCCTGGGACACCGACCGGCACCCGCGGTGGAGTCCCTCTGACGGCCTGACAAACCTCCCGAACCAGAGGCGGGACCCCTGTGGAGCCCTGGCAGGTGGCCAGAGCCAGTGGCGGAGGCGGGGACCCTGTGGCGCTCGGGCAGGCGGCCAGAGCCAGTGGCAGAGTGGTTCTAGCGGAACCCCGGCGTGGTGTGGCTCCCTGTCGCGGGGCGGCTCCAGTGGATCCCTGGCGTGGCACTGCTTGCCGGCGCGGGGCGGCTCCGACGAACCCCCGGCGTGGAGCGGACCTCCGACGTGGAGCGGCGCCGACACAGCCCCAACGAGCAACTCACCCATGCGGGGCGACTCAAGCAGGGTTGATCCCACTGGACTGGGTGGCGACCCTCCCTTTGAGTCAGGTGGTGGCAGGCCCAACGATGACCCCCTCCAGGAGCTGGGCGCCGGTTCCTGCAAACCAGCTACCGGTCGCTTCTGGGCAGTGGGAGGTGGATGGCCCGGCGGCTCTCTGACGCTGGGCGGATCTCTGACGGGGGGCAGATCCAGCGGGCCCCCGGCGTGGAGCGGGCTCCCAATGCAGGGTGGCTCCGGCGGACCCTCTGCGTGGAGCGGGCTCCCAACACGGGGCGGCTCCAGCGGACCCCAACGTTGATAGGAGGCATGGGCACATCGGGCAAAGTCACACGGGGAAAGTGCCCTAGAGGGAAAGCCCAGCAGAGCGGGGAAGGCCCAGCAGAGGAGGAGGGCGGCTGATGCCGCTGCGGCGGGGAAGGCCCAGCAGAGGAGGAGGGCGGCTGATGCCGCTGCGGCAAGGAAAGCCCAGCGGCGGAGGCGTGAAGCGGCTGAGGCGTGATGCGGCAGAGGCGTGGAAAGCCCAGCGGCGAACACTAGCTGCATCACGGAGGTAGGATTCGGTGGACCCCTTGTGAGCGATGACTCCCTGACGCGGGGCGGCTCGGGCTGATCCCCGTCGAGCGGCGACTCCCTGACGCGGGGCGGCTTCGGCCGTCCCTCTGCGAGCGGCGCTTTCCTGATGCGGGGCGGCTCTCTGACGTGGGGCGGGTCCAGCAGACCCCCGGCATGGAGTGGACTCCCAACGCAGGGCGGCTCCTGTGGACCCCCAGCGTGGAGCGGCTCCCTGATGCGGGGCGGCTCAGGCGGACACCCGGTGTGGAGCGGACCCCCGACCTGGGCAGCTCCGGCGGACCCCCGGTGTGGAGCGGACCTCCAATGCTATCAGACAGTCAGTAACTTGTGCTTGTGTGTGTGGCGGGGCCGGCAGGAGAATTCAAATGAATACGCGATGACGCTATCAATATGCAAACTATCTCATGATGACATCTGGCAACTGCTAGCTACTTTTGGAGCTGGTGCTAGCTACTACTTTTATTGGAAACTAGTTGGCAACAGTGCACACCGCTGAAGGCAATCGATTCTGTCTGCACGTGTGGGTGTGAGGCGCTGGGGATGCGGACAGTCCTTTCCCGGTCGTGCCACACCGGCGAGACCACGGGGACACCTACAAATGATTTGATCCCAAACTTTTCCAAAATATCAAAATGTCAGAAAATATACATAAATATAAATACAACCTGTGTTATAAATATATAATAATGTCAATACTTATTTTAATGGCTTAGTTAGTGGCCGACTTTTAAACATGGCACTATCTGCTCGCCATACACAGGCAAGGCAACAAAATATGTTATACCATACAGTATGTGATAGGTGGTCCTGTGCTGTATTTCTGTCAGCCAAGTAGTACACCAATCATAAACAGGTGTGAATGTTTTCTGCACTAAGCAATGTGTCCGAGGTCAATGCCTTGACATATTTACAGTCTTCAATATGTATTGAACACAAATATTTTCAGCATATTGTTTCCTCAAAATCTTTGTCTAGTGGCTTAATTTTCAACTGCATCCTATGAACCTTTTTAAGGAGGGTCTGTAAATACAAACATATAGGCTACAATAGCATTCATGTGGTATTATTTACAGTGCAGTAATTACTGTTTTCAACTGTGACAGTCCACAAGGACCCTAATCAGCTTTTTTGCTGTTATGACACATTCATGCCCAGTCTTAGCTAACATATTTGCAATACAATATAAAAAAACCAGCTGGGTCACATATCTTATACTCCACACATATCACATACTCCACAGAGTATTTCAATGAGAGCCCCCTGAGGACGCTCACCAGCTCTGCCGTGAGAGAGGCCATCAAGGACAATTTCCTCTCTTTCCTGCCTCTAGCCACTTCCAACATTTACAGTAAGGACTGGGGATAATTGTTTTCTTTGAGGCCGACTGTATATAGAAGGCCAGATGGTTTAGTTGTACACATTTTTTTACCTACACAGTTGGGGTGGCATTAGTCGCCAAATAAATAATAAAATAGAACTATAATACATGGGTGAAATAGGTCTAGATGTGGATGAAGTACGTTAATCGTTTCCCTCCAGCTCCAGCAATCATTATGAATGGGATTGTAGGCAGTTTTTACCTTGCTAATTGCACACAGCATAATGAAATGGAATCCAAGGTGGGCCCTGACTGATATATAATATAGCTACATACTGTATGAGAGCAGCAGGGAGAAATCTCAAGGGAGATTTTCCATTGAGTGGGTGGGAACTGACAATGACCCCAAAATGGTGAACAAATAGGCCACTCAGTCGAGAAGTATCTTACTGGAGGAGGCAGTGCAAAGCAATACATGGTATACCCTGTAAACTTTCATTTCGCAGAGGCAATATATTGTCTATGTCACGCTGAATGGAAAGGCAGGCCCACGAACGACAGCTCTATGATTCATCTCAGTCACTTGCTGCCATAAATTGAGACTTGCATCACCAAAGGGCGGAAGAGGACACAGATGATATTCACACAACACACTGAAGGACTTGGTTGACTACATACAGTACAGGCTTAAAGGCAGTGTAGTCATTTTCGAGAAAACTTGCTTACAATATCCCTCCGCGGCACCGCTCAACACATCCAAACGCATTCTGATACACATCGTAGTACTACGGTTTTGTTGATGTGAGCAGTTTGCACCACTTTGTTTATGTTTCTATTTACGGTGCCAGGGCTGTGTAGAAGTAGGCCTATCAGATTGTTTTTTAAACACGCACAGAGAACTGTAAGGAGATATTTGGTGAATTTGAAAACATTTTTTATTAAGTTACAAATAGCTTGAAATAGCTAACTTTACCTTAAATTACTGCCAGTGTATGTCCTCTTAGCACTCATGCCCTTACATCTGTCACAATAGGGCTTACAAGAGCTGTAACTATCAAGCTAACGGCATAATACTGGTAGGTCACATAGTACGGCCACGCATATACAAATACAAAGCTCACCTATCATACTTTATCTGTGCCTCTAGTTTCCATAGTGAAGCCTATATAAACCTTGACATCTTTGTTAAATCTGTATATTTTCACAAAGTTATGGGCTTCACCGTTGGATCGGAAACTGTTTAATTGCCACCAAATCCTTACTGTACACAGTCTAACAAAATGACAGCATTTTATTGATGCTGTTAACCTGGATTACATACTTTGAAGGGTTCAAACGGTGACATGACAACTTCAGAGTTGCACTCACCACAAACAACACGCTATTGGCATCCACAAAGACCTGTAAAATATTGCCTGAAGAAAACCCCTAGGAGGAACCAGAATGTGTTTCCTGAATAATTGACAAGACTGTAACACTCAGGATAGCGTTGTGTTTGATGGTACAGATGGAAAAACAAAGATTGTGGCTGGTTCACTAGTTAGGGTGGGTGACTACAGAGAGGAGAGGTCACTAGTATCAAATGGTAGTTTGTAGATAAAGCAAAGGATCAGTTTTAGATTATGGATGAGGCACCACAATGAAATCCCAAGAAAAGAGGCCATCACAGGTTTGTTAGGAGTGTGTACTGCATAAAATATAGGTTAATTAATCTAGACTATAAATATTGTAGTGATTGTTCCTACGGTATAGTACCTATCGGGTGTACAAGTACAACACAGACAAAATATGAAACACATACTAGATTTATTCATTAACATAACAATAAAAATATACTTGAAACATACCTCAAGCTTGCCCTATCTATCCCTGCCTACCCCCACTATCCCTAATCTCTTACCTACAACCTTATTTATGGCAACACGCACACACGCACACACACACGCACACACACACACACACAAATCTTTATATTAGTCCACGTTCTTTAGGGGCCAGCGGGCAACTAGACACATGATCATCAGGCCCAACTTAACTGATGGCGAAGGGGAGGTACAGTCCAGTCGCTTCGGCGGGTACAGTCGACACAGCGTCAGGCGGCACAACCAGGAACGGCAAACGTAAGCTGGAGCAGCAGACAGGAACGGCAGGAGTAGCAGACATGCTCTTTTCTCTTCTCTACCCATGCAGTCCTTCTATCTCCTCCTCCCGCACCTGTCCTCGCAGGTGTACTAATCAGTTCCCACGCCCTGCGATATACTCCATTCATTACAATATCAAAACAATTGTAGATTGCAGGAGTTCACCTCATTTGACATGCAAATCACAGCAGAAGTATCGCACAGTATATATTCAAATTGATTTTGGTTTCAGAGGGCATTGCAATGCTGTGCACATTAAAGCGCAGAGTACACTTGGGATGTGATTACTAGCCACAGCAATAGCATACAGTATTAAGTGAACAGCAGCAACAATCCTCCCTGTGTCCACAAGACTTCAGACGAGCTGGCAAGTTCAGGCATTTAAACAAAGCTAGAAACTTCCTGGAATGAGCAGTGTTAAGTAAGTTCCTCAGGAATTGTAACAAGTTACTATTTACTCCTTCAAAAGGTAATAATATTACTTTACTTATAACTGGGTATTCAAAATAATTAGGTACATTACTAGTTAAATTACTATATTACTTTCACAATGACTACCCTGATTTGCCCCTTTTGAAAAATGACAACCAGTGTAGCCAGCTCATGGCCTCTTTATTGGAACAATAATGAACCTTAGGAGTCAACAATCAGCCAAAGTGAAAACATTGCAGCCTCTTAAACCAGGTGATTGCACAGGTTGGTTCAATAAGCCTACAGTACCCCAAGTTTGCTGGGACCAGAAATCTTATTCTTGATATGCAGTAATGCAGCATTACTTGGATTAGTATTTGTAATATTTTAACAGTTTTGGAAATAGTAATTAGTTACACTACTAGTTACTGAAAAATCAAAGATTATTACATCACTTGTGACACTGAATGTTAATGGAATGTTCTAAATGGATGCTGGAAAATGATCAATGGAATATGGGAACACAAATAAAGTTCAGGCGCAGACCCCACCACACAATCCCAGACAGTAATTCTTGTCCAGGAGCACCCATATCGTATTGAAGAGGCATTGAAGGAAGAGGGAGATGATGAAGATCAAGATGAAGATCAATAGTCTTTCTCCAACATCACTGGCCTTTAAATCACAGGCTGAGATACACACGTGCTAAATAGCAAGAGGAATTATGGTTTAGGGAAGCTAAATATTAATCATATGTGTTTAAAATACATTACCGTAAGCTCTTTTCTTTATGTCTGCAGCAGCATGCAAATTCACATTTGTCATATTACAGAAGATGATCATCTGGGAAAACATTCTTCAACAAAACAAGGAATTCTTCCTGATATTATTTTGTTAGGACAAGCCTCTTCTATTGGAACAACATGGATTTGAAAGTCCATTTTGTGAGACACTGTAAGACACTGTGAGAATACAAACTAATACTATATAAAACAATAAACTAACAATAGTATAAAATAACGATGGTAAATTCCTGACCTATATTTTCTCAGTCTTATAAAATTGCTGGCCCAATGCACCCCTGTAAAAAGACAGTTAACTTTTAAAGAGTTCTATACATTCACTGCAATGAAATGCACTGCAGATGTATCCACTCTTGCCATCAGTCTTTAAAAAAAAGAGGACATATACTCATATACTCAATATACTCAAGCTCATACTGTATCTATGTACACCTGCAGACCACCCACATAAATCACTTTAGTAATCTATCTGGGCACTCCTTCATAGCAAAGATGACTGTTAATGCTTTATCTTATCTACAGTTCCGGGTCTTTCTGTAAAATGCACAGTTGACAGACATAGCCTACTGTTGGATGAACTGCAAAAGGTGCCGTGGCTATCTCGAGCATTGCCCTGCACTCCCCATCACATTGATTGACAGGCCTGGGTGGGAATGCAAAAAAAGCACTGCCAAAACTGGAAGGACCAGGTCTCAGCACAGCCTCAAATATAAAGAATGGAACCCTAGAGAGAACGATGTAAAATGTGTGCATTTTTGGGGAAAACATGGACGATGTGACCCTCTGCTGTGATTGTTTTGCTCCGTGTTAAAGGGTTTCTTATGATGTGTTAAGTCATATCATCTGAACAATGTTCACTGATTGTCCCAAATATTCAAGACTGGTCAATATTGCATGGACACAGCAATGATGCAGTGGGACTACAGTTTACCTATAATTATAGTGGACTATACTATAGGTCCAAAATCCGATGATTACAAATCTATAGAAATCAGATGATGAGGTTGGTTATTTTAAAGCCCAGTCTGCTTCATATTCAGGCAGTTACACCAGGGAGCTTCAGTTTTCTTCTGGTGAGTTGGGAGTGTTTTAAGTGGCCTGAATAGGGCTTATTCAGGCAATTAGAAAACATGACTATGAATCAAGTTATATATGCATAATTGCATGTTTGTGGGTATACTGTATACAGTATGCTTAATGATTATAATTATTTTAAATTATTTAATTAATATTGGGGCCTAATTCCCTAAATTATTAAACCTAACCACGAGAATATGAAAAACACAGGATGGCTGTAATCATTTGGAATGGCCAGCTGTTTATGGTATACGTAAATGAATTGGTTGCTATGCAGCCGTCATGAACTAATGTGTTTACCCGTCCATGTATAAAAGTTTAGATGAATTATTGATGTGCTGAAAAGAGCACAGTTTGATGCCGCATTCGTTTCAGGTGCATGACTAGAATCTAAATTACTGTCAAATATTGTATACCCTTGGCAGTGTGGAATATGTTCGGTGGTTGTGTGTGTCCATCTAGTATACTGTATGCATGAGAGATAGATAGATAGATAGATAGATAGATAGATAGATAGATAGATAGATAGATAGATAGATAGATAGATAGAAAAATGAGAGATCGAATATAACTGGCTTATAAATATGAGGCATGCATATTTCTTGCAGTTTCCTCTCTGACTTCAAAACCTCTCACCTTCACGTCTGTTATATATAGCATTTTTGACCAAAAAAACAACAACCTATAGATAAAGATATGTGGGTTTATGGATACATTCAGCTTCCTAAAAACAGTGCTATTAATAATTAAGCATCACAGTTTGAAACGGACCCATTCATAATGTGACTTGGTACAACATGAATTGAGCTTTTATTAAACATTTCATGTATTGAGTGATAACTGCTCGCGACTGCACCTCTGGGTTGCTGTCAAAACTGCCATTGAGGGCACTCAGGGTTGACAAAGTCATTATGGCCAAACAGTAATTAGATTTGCAGTCAAATACGAGCAACAAGCATAGCTTCCTCTTCCTTCAACACTAATATATACAATAGCCATGTCTCTGTTTGAATATAATATTTGCTCACTGATATAAGGATATTTGAGTATAAACGTTTTCTTGGCTATTTTGGGCTGTTTCAAGGCCTCTATCTTCTTTTATTGTTTTTTGTTTATTACAATAGTATTGTATTATTAGTTCCTACATTATTTATCTAGACAAAGGCAAGTGCTGAATAATATAAATTCCTTTCCTCTTAACGTCACTGTAAAATGTATATTCAAGGCAAAAGAACAATTGTTCCTTGCTTTAGAGGTTTGTTCACATGAAAAGGCTCAGCCTTTGAGACAATTTGCAGTCAAATGAATAGAATGCTCTTTCATTTCCTTCTGCTTGTTTTCATATCCTCGTGTTACTTTACTGGTAAGTTATTGTGTTATATATATAGTCTCAGGTTTGCAAGGTTCCATTGGGAAATGTATCAAATAAATTGAACATCAAGATACATTTTTGACATCTTCATCCTGCAGTACTGTATGATTATTTGGTTGTTTGCACAGTGTTGTTCACCATTATTCATTTATTTTTAGCAGTAGGGGTTGTTTGAAATAAATAAAGCTGTGTATAGAACATATACACAATATATAAACAAAATAAATAAAAGTATATCTGCTATGATGTACTTTATTACATTTTTATATAGCTTACTGATTGCAAAATGTATAAATCAATAAGCTCCTGGCCTAGTTAGTGTATGAAATCATGTGTCTAATAGTCACTAGCCACATAGGAATATGGTTAATCCCACAGGAATACACCATTTTAACATTGCCTGCATTGCCTGCCAGTCCTTAGACAGGTAAGCTTGCCATGCTCAATATCGCAAATGCTGATGTTGGCAGATGGTTGAGGAGTGGGCCAACTGTCAAAGGTATTTACACCCACCTCTCAAACATTTAATGTCAAATGAATTCCTAAATCCAGAAGATAGTCAGGAATTTATGAAATAAACAGGATGAGACAGGAAAACAGTATGTCTTGAAAAAGGTCTAAACTTAGTCCTAACAAACAAAATGGCTCTAGGCCTATACAAACTATTTTCTTATAAACTCATTTATTTTCCCCCTGAGCTTCTGTCGAGAAGGAGGAACAATTGAGGTTGTCTGTTTATTAAACTTCTTTGCATATTATGCACATTTAGAACATATAAAATATAAAACAAATTGATACTAAATTACATAAGACCAGGGAGAGGATCAAACCAATCGCACGTGTGGGGTGAGAACAGTTAGAGCGATGGACAAACTACACCGTGTGTGCTGAATGTGCAAGCATGGCAGGATAAAAAAGGAAAAATCATAATAGTATTAATCTCAAAAACATGTTTTGTCTCTCCCAGGGGCCTGCCAGGGTTAAATCCCGATCTGTACACTACGTCTTGCCCAAGGCTGTGTGTGGTGTTATTAAAAAGAAATATTGCTTCATAAAGTCAATGTGCTGCAACCGTGACTACTGCTAATGCAGACTGTCGCTAAAGTGCACCTCCAAGAGAGGAAATGGGCCTTTTTTTATTTGCCCTCTGATTGCAAATACAATTAGTGTTTACTACATGAAGCTATGGCTCTGTGTCTAAACGACTGTGTGAAGCCTTGAAGATGAATATTGTATTGTAAAATTGTATGCTGCTGGTCAAACTAATTTATGAACTGTTGATGTAGAATCAAGAAGTAGGCTATTGTGGAGGTGGAGGTTGTAAAACAGCAGTCCTCTTCAAAGGTAGTTTGCAATCATATCAGCCTGATCAATTTGACAAGAACTGCAGTCCAGCACTGTCTGCAAAAAGAGGAAATGTTGTAGGCCTACAGGCCCATCCTTGAGTATTATTGTCTATTTAACAGGTGTCCTGAAATGGATTAAGCATTGTTGTACTGTAGTCTACATATAGCCTATGTCACATATACTACATTACCTAGATGTGAAATGTTCTGTATTAGATTTCTTCAAATATAATGGCATAGTGTCGTTTTTATAAAAACTAGCCTGCTTCCATTCTGAAATTACAACATTTTAAGTATAACAGGTTTAAATGAAACAATTTGGAGCAATTATTCAAGGACCTATTGCCCACCTCTCTTAAACATTGTGTGACCGGCTTGGCCTGTATTTGTATGTGTATTATCTTGCCGTGATACTCTGCGTTGTGTTCTTCTTATCGATTA
>JAODLL010034670.1:3623-22359 GCA_026546735.1 Forbesichthys agassizii | reverse complement strand
AAGTTTGGGGTCCCTTGCTGGAGCTGCTGCCCCCGCGACCCGACTCCGGATAAGCGGAAGAAGATGGATGGATGGATAGCTTGCAATAGATGTCTATACCTTTAATATTAGATCCCTTTCACACCAGTATTTGTTTGACCTTTTGACCTTTTTGGCTGCAATACTAAATTTTTGTGGCCTGCTTCCAGACTTCACATTTCAAATACTGTAGTATAACATTGATTGGCTAGGTATGGTATTGTCCATGTCTAAGGTACGGTATTGTCCAGTTGGAGAAACATTGGATCCAACCAATGCTTTTGTGCTTACTGTGAGACATTGCTTGAATGAGCTTTGAAGTAATGGCATTTAGTGAAAGAAGAAAACGAAGGGGAAAAAAAAACATTGCAACATTATAAGAATACAGTCAAAATTAGTATATTTTTCAGTATTTTTTCTTTCTTTCTTTCTTTCTTTCTTTCTTTCTTTCTTTCTTTCATTTTGAAGGCATACTGACATTGTATTGGTTTTGTCAACTAGTGAGTGTGTTGATATACAATAAGTTGTAAGTTGTAAACTAAATAATAGGACTAAACTGCGATAAGACACATAAATGCTCATTTTATTATTGACAATGATTTTATAGTCTGAAAATGGTTTTATGCATCAAATCCGTAAAGAATCGCCCAAGGCCTGCACAAACACGCACGCACGCACACACACACACACACACACACACAACAGTCTGCACACGGTAACAGACAACAGGCATTTCCTTACTACCATATCAGCGAGGAAAATGTAAATAAAAAGTGAATACCAATATTAACACTGCAAACTTCAGATCACGTGGCTTAACGTTGGTGTCACAACACCCACGTGTACAATAATCGCATCATACGCGTCCAGATTGTTATTTTGACCCAGTTAACCTCCGCCTGTGTTAGCAGCAACTCACCCTAGCGTGCGTGGCCAGCTACACCAAAGGCCCTGTTCTAAGTCCTCCAGGTCCAGGGTAAATGTATCTAGGCACAGCTTGTTAATCTTGCTCTCGTAGGAGCCCATGTTGCAGCAGCACACTGACGCCATGCATTGCGCTGCGGAGGAGAGACAACACGCAGAGAAGAGTGAAGCCATTGACCGCATGTGTGTAAAAACGACGTTAAAGACCAAACAGATGCAGGCACTGCTGTGAACAGTTACTATTAGACACATACTTTGTAGAGGAATTTGCTATTTGCCAGTCCTAGTCCCATTTGTTTACATAAGAGGTGCCATTAAGAAGTTTCTCTCCACCGTGGGGTTTGTGTGCGGCTATAGCTGAAGGAGAATGCCTTTATACAGAACAGAATGAACAGGCTGTTGCACTCCACATAAGGAGCCACATAGAGGTCTTTACTTGCCTGATAACAGGCCCAGTATGTACATAATGCTTTTAAATGTGCTCTGAGAGACTGAATGCACCTATAGGCCCTCAAAAGGCAGAACAAACTGGAGATGCATTTTGAAAAAATAGCATAGACTGTGAAAGCCTTGAAGATGGAAACACAAGGATTCTAAAGGCAGATATAGGAAACTTATCTTGATTAGACCCAGACCGGTTAGCAAACAATGTTCTGTAACTGTAATACTGCAGATTTAAAGGAATTATAATACAATTTGAAGAAGTTATTAAGGAAATTATTATCATCCATTTTATATTAGAGACTTGTCCAAAAAAAAAAAAGTGTTGACACTATAAAACGTTTCAGCATAGCTGTACTGTACTGCATTGCTTTATATTGCTGAGACACAGCCACTATTCCTCCAAACCTTATACTATTTTTAAGTCCACTGTTTTTATCTGCATGCACAGTACAGGCCAAAAGTTTGGACACACCTTCTCATTCAATGCGTTTTCTTTATTTTTTATATATATATATATATATGTTTTTAAAAAATCTATTTTTCATTTTTTATATAATTTTTAAAATAATTTTTTATATTTTTTTATATTAAAAGTGTGAAATAACTGAAACCATGTCTTTCTAGTTTCTTCAAACTAGAATATAAGACATGTTTTCAGTTATTTCAGACTTTTTTGTTAAGTACATGATTCCATATGTGTTAATTCATAGTTTTGATGCTGTTAGTGAGAATCTACAATGTAAATAGTCATGAAAATAAAGAAAACGCATTGAATGAGAATATGTGTCCAAACTTTTGGCCTGTACATGTACACACACGAACGAGGCACGACATGCTCCCCCGCTCCAGCGTCTGTCACAAAGTTCTCGTAGTAGACTTACCTGCTATCAAGAATATCAGTCCTCCTTTATAGAGGGACGCGCACTCCGAGGCGCGTGGCATAGTAGCCTAAAAATATCCAGTTGCGCACCTTTTACGCACCGGCTATAGGCTGTATGGGCCAAGAACGGGTTTACGGGTCTTATTTTTTGGTTCGGTTGGAAACACCACTCCTCGAAAGAGAGAATTCGGATGGAGTGAAACAGCGTCGTGTCTGGATAGGTCAAACGCAAGTGTTCCTCCTACGTTGGACATCTGAGCGCATTTAACACCACCCCCTCCTGCGATCTTTGACACTCGCAGGGTTCTTTCTCCCTCATGCCAAAACGTTTTAATATGAGCCATGCCTGCAATTCGACTCCCTTGTCACTGGTAGTGCAGAATGGCGGTTGTTCCATAAACGCTGCCAAAATAGTGTCGCCCTCGCTGTCATTCATTCCAATAAAGCCAGCGTGGAATGACACAACGAATATGTCTCTTAGAAGAACGTTTTTGAAAGTAACCATTCTGATTACTGTGTATTTTTGTTTAAAATGTAAAAAATTAATCTAAAATGTTAAACTATTAGTGTGCGTATAAATGCTCTATAGTCCATTCCAGCAGTTTGTGCGTAGACATATGGACTTACGCACCGGATAGACGGGCAAAGTGACAGATATTTTAATTTCAGTTCTGTTTGCATCTTTAATCCGATGTCGTTCGGAAGATTGCCTCCGAATTTGTGCCGCCGAGACGTTATTTAAATAAGCACAGGGTCACGTTCAGTACCTGCCTTAAAAGATACACACATTTGCACCTTTGTGTGATTTTCCACAAGTGTAAAACGTGGAAATACACTCACGCATTTTATAGGTAATAATAATATAAAATAATTCTTCTTCAGTTTAATTTAACAACTCAACAATGGTTTTTGGCATAATAAGTGGTTAATAAATTCTACAACAATCTTTTGGCCATTCTGTCTATATTCCACAAGAGGACAGCAAAGGACGTGAAATGAAACTCATTTGTAGCTGTTACATACAGATCACGGTATATGTTATATCTTCCTTCACTTGAGGGACCACTACTCCCTCGACCGTTTTATGTTACGCGAGTCACACATAAACGTCGCCTCTCTCCCTATAACTTGGCAGCCGATATCTGTGCCGCTCGAGTCTTAGTGAAGCCAAGGTGCAAACGCGTTACAACGATTAGATTGGTCAATTAAAATGAACTGGCCATTAAAAATGAACCACTGGAACTAATGCGACCCTAGAGGATCTTCAAAGTTTATTCGTGGTGTCTTCAGGTGTCAGTTAATGTGCGCAGTTTGAATGTCTGACATTGCAATATTAGCTTTGACAGTCTATGCCAGTAGTTCAGTATTCTATTTTTGTCTAATCTTTCTAATACAATAACATCTGATAGGCCTACATAATATCTGATATTCGTTCGAGATACAATTTTGCATTATAATGTAACTATAATTATAACACATGGACATGGCTTATAGGCAAGCAACTTACAAACAAACAAAAACGAACAAAATTACAAACTATTGAAACAAACAAAGTGTGGTCTTGAAGTGCCGACTAGCGCCAGTTAGAATAGCCGATAAGTGATGTGGGTGTACTATTAAATAAAAACGCTTTCAACCTTTTGGGTAACCAATCCAATAGGCGGTAGGAGGTGTTATCTGCAACAAGGGGGTGTGTCCAGACCCCCCAACCACGGGCACCACGGCATTGTGAAGTGTAATGGAATTGAGTATCAGCGGTGAAAAGCGATCTAAATATCGGGTGCCGTAATCGATAAACACCACCAGGAAACCAAAAGTGCGCGAAACTTATGGTGACACTGTCCACAGCCCCATCACAAACAAGACAGCTAGGGCGCACGCACGCACGGAGGTGCCACTTCGGTTTCCAAATTTCATAGAGGCGCATTTGATATTTCTTCATTGCTTTTCTTTTTTTCTTTTTTTTTTTGGATGGGGGCGACCTGGATGTTTTAACTGGACATGTGAGTCACTGGAGTTTACAATCGCAAGCCTTTTTTCTTTTACAAACATGAAGTTCCCCTCGTGTCTGCGATGCCTGCTGATCACTTTGGTCGTGATCCGGTCGGGTGCGACACAAGCAGGTGAGTGGATGTTGTGGACGCGCGTCTTGCGCAAGGTGTCCAAACACGGCATGCGCTTCACATGCTCCATATAATTACCGGTCAAGATAATGTTGATATGGAAACCGTGTCTGTAGCGAGCCTTTTCACCCGCAATAAATAAGGTGATGCACCAGTTTCTTGTAACATTTGGCTCTGCGTAAAAAGGCATTCCAAATTCTCCTTTATTTGTGTTAAGTGTACCTCTTAACGTTTTCCATTTGTACTCTCAAAAGTGAATCGTATTTGACATATTTATTTCGTCAGAATGTGGCGTTTGATACGACGCAATTACGAAGTCTTGAGAAATTGACTTGTTTGGACGTTGGTGTGCCTGTCTGTGTCTATAGCTCAATACATATGCGATCGCAATGGTACCTTTTTACGTTGTAAATAATACTCTATGTCGTCTTAAATTACTACAGTACTGTACGTTATCATGAGCTGAAGACCACTGCTATTTGGATTAATAGCCTTTATTGGACGGCTCGAGTTTTGCTGCATTGACATTCGAGTTTTTAAAGATAATGTATCGCATCAACGAATATAACAGGATAACGCATGTGTCTAAGGAATGCCCACGCTCTAAAAACATGTTAGAATCAAGTTTAATCATGCACTTGCTGAAAAGGGCAGAGGATGTATTGACAGAGAGTCGGACATATAGCCTATTGTATAATCTGGTGTTATTATTTAGCTCGTTGACTAAACCCACTACAACCCTTTTTTATTCTGTGTTCATTATTTTTGGAGTCTTTGAAGTTGATATATTGTGGACTTTATATATCAGAGATTCCACCATCAGACTGATACATGAATATGACTGAATATGATTGTAAAGCTTAAGAGAACCTCAGAGCTCTCTCCCATACACCCATAATGCAATGCCAGGCCACAAGTTTTGTCTAAATAAAACACATACACACACAGGCATGCACGCAGCACCCACACATGCACAGGCACACACACACAAACGAAAAATGTATTGCCACTTAAGTACAGTTCCTATAGCAGATTGACGGGCAAGGGGTCTTGAACACTGGCCAACCATCTCTCTCTCCAGGGACAGTTATGAGTAGTTAGCGGTGCTAAGACGTAGTTTGGAGTCTTATTCAAATACTTTCTTATGTCGTCCTTAGAAAGAGAATCGCCAAAGACATCCCGCTTGCTGTCGAGAGTGGCTCGGACAAGTGGCTAAATCAATAAGATGTAGGTTAGGGTCACTGTGTTTTACGTCTCCTGCAGGACGCAGACATTCAGTGCTGTCTGCGATATAGAAAAATCAATATGATTGGAGCGCGTGTTTTATACGCTCTGCTCCCTGAGAGACACATTTGTGATGCAAACTCTTCCAATAATTTCCTTCGCATGGTGATACTGTGCAACATGGAATGTGTGTGTGTGTGTGGTGACAATGAATAACTCTTCATATGCAATATTGTACTTGCTGACGTATCTATCTGTCTGTGTGTGTATCTGTTTGTGTGTATTTTCTCTACCTGCACATCAGTGTTGTGGACATATACTGTAGTTCCACACAAGCACGGAGTGACAGGCTGTCTGCCGTCTCTCTGTCCCCTGCCGTCTGTCTGTCTGTGTGTCTGCCAGCCCACGGAGGCGAGCCGCTTGAATGCAGCCCAGCTCATGAGTGTGCGTGTGTTTTTAAAGACGCACTCTCGTGTGAAATCTCGCGCGTGCGTGTGTGCGCGCGCGCTCGGGTTTTTGGGGCAACATTTAAAGACGCACTCATGTGAAATCTCGCGCGTGTGTGTGCGCGTGCTCGCTTGTGTGCGCGCGTCCACGTGCGTGTGCGGGTGTCCTTCAGCTGGCACACATAAAGCCGGGGCTAACGGAATGTAACGGAATAGCCCACGCTCTCGGAAATGAGAATTTATTACAGGCCTAATTAAGCCCTTTCTGATAGCATCGGTCTAGACGGCTAGCTAGCATTCTGTGAGTGAACCAGGATGGGGGGATGATTTGGGGGGGTAATCACACGCGATGTCGTTATCACAACTTGATACACCCTAACATGTGCTAGGCTGAAGTAATCTTGATTTAATATTTGTCATTTTGTTTCTGTGTGTGTGTGTGCGAGTGTGAAAGGTTGCTGCGGTAACACGTTGCACTGTATATGTAAACATTCCCAGTGGTCTGTTTGGCAGAAGATATATTAATGTATATTTTCTAAGAGAGGCATATTCCTCTCTCCCGGGGAACAAAAGCGTTATTGGCATTTCTGTTGTTCCTTCACGCGGAATTCTGTGGGACGTCTTCTCTGTGCCACATGAAACGCTGAGTTTGCTCGACATTTCGCCTGCCCCCTTGACTACACAGAGGGGCTTCTGTTTTTATTGTCATTTGTGTGTGTGTGTGTGTGTGTGTGTGTGTGTGTGTGTGTGTGGAGGGGTGCAAAACACAAGTGCACAGCATGAAAGAAAATGCATCCAAGACAGCCAACACACTCACACACACATACACACATCAAGTTTGGCCGGAAAAATGGCGTCTTCACCAGCTGTAATTGTCATCTCTCTCCCTCTCTATTCATCTCTTTTGACCCTGGTGCTTGTGGTGTTTAAAGACGGGCGTCTTGGCTCCTGTCTTGCCCCGCGGGGCTTTTCAGGCGCCAACGTCCCCGTGATGAGACGGCTCTGGCCGGCCGGAGGAGAATAGAGGCCCTGGCAGAGAGGACTCCTCCCCACCACCCCCCACCGCCGCCACATATGATTGTTCAGACGGACAGAGATATCTCACCGTTTACACAATGAAGCTCACCCGTCACGCCTCCAATGAAATAAAAATGAACGCGTGCCTTCTGCCTGTTTCCCTGGAATTTACTTTTAAGTTGTTTGTTTGTTTGGCCTCTCTGCCTCTCTCTCCCTCTCTCTCTCTCTCTCTCTCTCCCCTTTCATTCTTGCTTGGCACTACATCTGCATGCACACACACACACACACACACACAAACACACACACACAGAGCCTAAGGTCCAGATATATATAGAGGGGTGGATGGGGGTTGTTTTTGTTAAGGGCTGCTGGAGGGGTTTCTTCTTTTTATAATGCAGTTCATTTTAAATTAGAAGTCTCCTTTAAGGCACATTCATTTGCACACATACAAGTGCACGTGCGCGCACACACGCAAACACACACACACACACACACACGCCCGCGCACAGTCCCACACACAAGACTTCTCAAGGGTTTGTGCCGCCACTTGTAATTCCACTCAGAGACAAATGCCTCTATTCTGTGGCTGCAAGGCACTGACTTCCTACACACACACACACACACACAAAGACATAGATTCCTTCCAGCATTCATTTGTGTACACACACACACACACACACACACACACACACACACACACACGCACACAGGCAGTGAGAGAGTATGTAGTGGGCACACTGTGGGAACAAACCAGGAACACACACACACCCCACACATACACACAGACGGAATGATTTTATATGCAAAGTCTGTCTGTCTGTCTGTCTGTCTGTGTACTTTAAAATTGGTTGATGCATTGATGGTTTAATGCCGTGTGTGTGTGTGTGTGGTTCATGTTCCTAACTTCACACGTGTGCACGTGTGCCACTGTGCCAATTGTCACATGGACGCCTAAGTGTTGAATTCCTTTTGATTGACAGCTTTTCCTCTGCAACGAGAGAATATTATTAATATTTAGTTTTGCAAACAGTGTGCTTTGTTTTTTGTTCATTATTTCCTATAAGAAGCTCATTGTCTTTCTCTGTACCTCTGTGATGCACAACAGTGCACATTAGCATCACAATGGGATGCTTTAGCCTTGACATAACCTGCGGTTTTAATGAAAAGCGTCTGGGGGGGCGTCTCCAATGTCGGATTTTTAATTCGTCTCAGGAGCTTTGCCTCACGCAACGGATTTGCGTCCACACCTTTTGTCTCCGCTCCGTCTCTCTCTCTCATCTTTGCGGCAGCCCGCGCTGCGTTTCCCGGACGTTTATCCCCTATACGTGAGCCAGGCGACACACGTGCGCACGCTGTCGCGTGGCAGGAGATCCTGCGGCACGTTTGCTGAGCCTAGTGTGTGTGTGTGTGTGTGTGTGTGTGTGTGGACATGGCTTTGTGTTGTATTGTGGGTGCTCTAATCCCCGTTAAGACATTCACACAGCAGCTAATCTGTTTAATTACACTACAAATTAGCAGTGTTTACTGTTGCAAGACATTGCCGGGATACGCCCGCCTCAAATCAGTTCTTCAATCTATGCGTGTGTGTGCGGCATGCACGCTTTTGTATGTAATGTTTGCATATTAGCGGTATAAATCAAGCTATTCCTAGTTATTGTCTCACTCTTGTAGTTCCCTTTTGTGTTGTAGTCTTTTGGTAGGAACAATTAAACATCTTGAAGAAGTGTTTGTAAGCATGCATACAGTTTATGTAACGTATAACTATGCTATACAGCATGTTAACAGTATAGTAAGCAGGCAACAAACAATTATTGGGGGTAGAATATCTCTCTCTTTCTCTCTCTCTCTCTCTCTCTGTCACTGTCCTTTACCCACTTTCCTTTTGTCTCTATTTTCTCTTTCTCTCTCTTCCCCCTGTCTGGCCGGATGTTGCTCTTTTCTGTGTGTTGGCAGTCACCTTGCAGACCGGGAGAAATATGAGCGCACCTTTGGCTGCTTTAAATGTACATACTGTAAAACTCACAGAGGAGAGAACCTTGTCCGGGATGCAGTCTCCTGTTTGCGTGTACGCATGCGTGCGTTAGTTTTCTACGTACGCTCGTGTGCGTGTGTCTGCGTGTGTGTGTGTGTGTGTGTGTGTGTGTGTGTGTGTGTGTGTGTGTGTGTTGTTTGCTTGTTCACACACACTAAAATGAGTCACCTTGATCCCCCCCCCCCCCCCTTTCTTCCCAACACTGGCAAATGAGAGAACTGAAGGAGAGCTGTACTTGTAAAAGGTGTTATAGTAGGTGCGTGTTTTTATGTGTGTGTGTGTGCGTGCACGCACACCTTTCCGTGCATGTATGGGGGATGGGGGCTCATTTGTTGGTTCATTAATTTGCGTGATGCTGAGAGGCAAAACATAAACACACACACACACACACACAAAAGAGCACACTTTGTTTCATCCAATTGCAATGTGGCTAAACACCGTCGCTGTTGGCAAGGTGATCGTGCACTGATGGCGGGTCATTTGCAAGATGAGAGTCAGAGAGGAGGTCCGGTGTGTGCGTGTGTGTGTGCGTGTGCGTGTGCGCGTGTCAGATAGGTTAAGGTGCTGTAAGCAGGACAGTGAGTGTGTGTGTGTCTCAGAGGAACACAGCCATCACTGCTCCTGAACGCTCCAATTTATCACCCTGGGCCACAAAGGGATTCACCATACACTTGTCTGCACTCGTGCGTGTGCGTGCGTGCGTGTGCACGTTTGTCAAGTGCACTGTGTAGTTCCTTTAATCAGCTTTTCGATACCTCTATCTGTATAGGTCTGTGTGGGACCTTGCAAGCAACACACACACTTTCTGACAGACTAATATCACCCTGCTTCTGACATGCGATTATGCGTGATTCATGTAATAATTGAGCTTTAAGACATAGAGGTAAAGAAGATGATGTTTCATGTCTGTAGGGCATGCCAACACTAGGAATGCACTGTACTGTATATATTGACAGTTTCCCTCTCACCGAATGTATAATAATGTCCACGTGTACTCACCTCTTATATAATCACCTCACTCATTTCTTTACCAATTCATTAAACGTGAATAGTCATGTGTAGCCTGTTGCTCATCGCTATACTTTGAGCCAAATATCATATTACCTATGTTTGTCATTTCTGTGTTTTCTTTTGGGAAGCGTGTGCATGCATTCCCTCCAATGTAAAGCAATTTAAGCATTAATTATTGTATGAAAAGTGCTAAAAAAAAGTGTATTATTATAAATATTATTATAATACTTTTTATTAGTATTCTGACCTTATTGCTATATGTGCTCAACTCTGCCTGAGTGTTTTCACCCTTACTTTGCACTGGTGCTTGTTTCCTTTTGCAAAAGCTTATGGGATGTCATGTTTTAAACTACATATGACCTTGTTCTGATATTGGGCTCACACCTGTGAGATTGTGGTTCCACTTGGGTTAGCCGCCTTGGGTTTGTCCTCTTCACGCTTGATATGCAAATGATGATGGTTAGGTTTGTGGTTGCATATTTAACTGCATGTTTATTATCGTACTATTTTTATGTAAGAATTGTAGATGGTTAGTATTTCATCACATATCCATTCTCTCCAGTACTAATTTGGTATGATGTACTACACATACAATAATAATGAACACACTACGCTGCTTTCCCCCCCAGATCCCAGATACAGATTACAGTTGTGTAACTCCATTAAATCAACTGAATAGGCCATTTTTGGTGATAACATATGTCATGTGCAGCCTGTAAAGGTTTTATTTGGAATGTGTTTCATTTATATTTCATCCATAGTAGTAATAATAATAATAATAATAATAATAATAACCTTTTTGAATCTGCGCATTAAGATATTTAAATTGTGGCAGGTTGAGGAGTACAATGGATCAGTGTAACCTCAGACAGCAATAAAAAAAAATAGCAGAAATCTCTAAATTAAACTATTGGACTTGAAAACTAGAAACTTGCTATTTCTCCTATATAATACATTTACTATGTTATTGTTGGGGGGGTGTGGTAAGCTAAAACACTGTACCGTAGTAATTGCTCCTTAACCAACTGTACACTGTAAATTGCTTTGGATGAACATGTTAAATTACCTCATTGTAATCTACCATGTGTTGCACCTGTTGGGGGCAATTGACCCCTCTTTCCTCATTAGCTACGCAGTCTACAGCGTGAGAAGACAGTCAACTCAATTCAGAAACCCCTGTGTGGGTGCATTGGTTATGTTTCCCCAACTATACAGACACCCAGCAGATACTACCACGGTTACACGTCAGCTCCAGCTATTGTTCCTTGCCGACGCTACGAGCTTAAAGCACAGCTGACAGAGACGCGCAGCGCACACACACACACATACACACTCCACACTGACAGGAAATGTGGATCGGTTGAAGATAGGTTTTCACCCCGCCATGCAGAACACCGTGGCATATTACACTTTTCATTTCCTTTTGGAGGCATTATAATCCACGGTGTGCACATTATCACACACACGCGCGTGCACGCGCACATGCACACGCAGAGAGAGAGTCCACAAATAAGATAGCTTAAAGCTCGCGTTTCCACGGTGACCAGAAACGGCAGACAAAAATGAATGAAAGGAGAGAGAGAGAGACTGGACCCTGGACGTGGAAGTGCCTTGTTTGTCTTTTATTCTGGCCATGCCATCTGCACACAGTCTCTCTCTGTGTGTGTGTGTGTGTGTGTGTGTGTGTGTGTGTGTGTGTGTACACACTGCTTACAGTATGCGGGAGTGCCTGAATGTGTCTGTGCCCCAGGTATATTTGTGTGTGTGTGTAGTCTTGTTTACAAAGCTACCCTGAGGCATCTCTTGTTCCAGTCGGGAAGGGCTGGTGATTGTAGCACCCCTGCTTCCACAAATTAAATACAGAGTGCTTACCTGAGATTCTTTACCCCCCCCCCAACACGCATAGGCACACACACATGCGCACAATCACACACACTCACACACACTCACGTACAATATTCCAGCTTTGAGTGTCCTGCCTTTAAGACAACAGTGTTGTGATGTCGGTTAGTCGGTTAATGTTTCTACACTCGACAGTTGAAATGACTTCCGCTTCTGAGAATACAAAGACGCATGTCGCTCGGAAGTGCCAAAGTGCCAAAACATTTTATTTGAACTCTGACATTTCAGTCGGCGACGTTCTGAAACATTAGAGGAGAGCGTCATTTGATTGTGAAGCCCCTTACACACTGCAAGCGGTCCGCTCATCGCCCATCACTTTTTGGCTGGAAACTGGTCGCTTGTTTGCATTCCAGGCTTTGGTGGCCTTAGATCCCACTGGCATTCGCCTCAATCGCGTCGCTTGAAGTTAAGATTAGTTTAACCCGGTACCCGGTTAACTCACGTTGACTTTCAAATGTCTCTTGTTGCTTCACTGTTAGTCGCTTGCAGTGTGTCCGGGGCTTGAGGTACGCTATTTTCTCTCTGTGACATTCTGCACCTCGGTGGATTTGTCACGAAACGTGTCGAAATGTGAACATGTGACCCTGACTGTCTTCAGTGTGTTTGCACTACCTTTTCCAGGTATATGTTCACCCGACGCAAGCGGTGTTAAGGGCCACCGTAGATGTGGGACCATTTATTTTGCCTCAGTGACACATTTAGGCTTTCACATTCCAGAGGCAAGAATTAATGTTGACCGCAGCGCTTTTCAAGTGAGATCGGAACTGTGCAGGAGTGCGATGTCAAACCAGGTATAGCTCCCGTAGTGTTCCTGTCATGTCGAAGACTCCGAGTTACACACAGACATAATCAGTTACTGTCTCAAGAGTTCCACACCTGTTTTGCAATTGTAATCAAGCTTCACTTAGAAACACCAACGCCCGCGCGCGAGCACGCACGCACGCAAGGCATTCGGTTCTTTGCCCAGCAGGAGTGACAGCCGATCAGCCTACAAAATCTTGGTCATGCTCGAGTTGGCGTAGGATGGACGGACTGTAAGCTGTCATTCCCCCCCCCTCTCTCTCTCTCACCTTTTTATTTGGGATGGTAATGCTGTTTTGTGATGGACATCAACCTCTGCTTGTCTCCATCCCATCTTCTTCTGCCTGTGCGTATTGACAGAGAGATGGATGGGCTAACGCAGGCACGTCAATCTCCGGGGCCCTGGGGTGGGCTGTGGCCGAGAGTGGGCTGAGTGGCTCGCATGTTTCTCGGCCTCGCCTCCACAGGAGTACACTGTTCTCTACCCCTCCCCCTACGCACATGCACGCATGCATTTTTTTGTTGTTGATATATTTCAAATATAATCAGTGGGGACTGAAGTTGGGGGGGGGGGTCTGATTCCGTTCATTTTAATAGCAAAGATGAGAGATGATGATAATAATAATAGAGACAGAAATGAAAATGTGACTTCTGACAGTTTGGAAAGGTGACACGTCATTCAAGGTTCCCGTTCCTGTGGCTTTGCCGCCGATGCTCTCGGGCTGAACTCTCTCTCTGTCTCTTTGTTCCGGCGCATCAAAAAAATGTAAGAGAAGCACGTCCATGCTCCTTTCACCTCCCGACCCACAAACCACTTCATCCGAAAAACTACTTCAACCCCCCCCCCCCTTCTTCAGGGACCGCTCCAGCAGGAAAACCACAGCCTTTGAGCTTCACACGTTTATCAAGCAAAGTTTTTATTAAAACAACTAAAGCAAAAATACAATAACCTAAGTTTATAGCGGACCATTTTCAAGCAGTGTGGTGCGGAAAGGACCATTCTCATTAATTTTCTTCACTGACTTTTCATAAAACCCTTATATAAAGAGTTTTTAACTGCTAAGAGGTTGTGAAGCGATGATATAAAGCCACAAGTCTGTATGATATCAACCTTGTTTAAAGATAAACATTATTTATTTACGTTGTCACAGAGAACTACTACAGTACCCTCAATCCTAAAATGTAACAGCGACGTCTCTGATTGGTGGAGCTGACTGTCCGTTTGATACCATCCTGATCTCGCAAGCTTTTTTCGGTTATGTACAAATACTATGAAAACCTTTGTATTATACTATTAAAACTGTATAATTTACACAATAAAATATATAATTAGGTAGAACTGGTGAAGAATATGCTTGTTCTGGGATGTGTATTTCCTTAACTCTTAAAATAAGTTATGTACACAGTCTTGTACCTTTGCTATTTTCAAAATTGTATTAAAAAATCGGGTTGACTTGGTTCCAGTCTAGCAGTAGCTGGGTCTACATGCATACTTGTTTGTCTTTCCTTTTTGTTTGTCTCCTGTTCACATGTCAAATCATCAGGTCTGGTGTTTACATGCGCCGTCACAAGTTATCGGGTTGATAATAATCTCATTATGTAGCTCATAATGTAACGCGTCCCGCTAGCAAATGGCTAAAACCGGCTAGCTTCTAGTTGTAGGCGCGTCGAAGAGAGAGGCCATTTGAGTGACTGGAGGAGAAATATAGGCTCCAGGTGACGTCACTGTACTAACTCCCATTCACATATTTACGCGCATTGCATTTGTTGGGTCCAGACTTTGTACCATTCTTATAATAGGCTACATCCATGCTTTGTACAGTGGCTGTGCAGAATAGTTTACCGACATCACACAAAACGTAAGACCGGGCATGCGTTTAACTGATTACATGGTAATTCTTCTTTTATTTGGGTAATGGAATGGGTTATACTACCTCTCTGCTTCGGAATGAAACTTTGATCGTGTTGCCTGATTCTCTTCCGATTCCAATCTGAACAATAGGGTCCATGTAAACGCAGCTACTAATTTCTGCCAATTTCAATCCTTGTAATAGACTTTTCATACGAGTTATTGTTCTGCCAAAAAACCCATGACACGTAAGACTTTTACACAAACCGGCGTAGTAATAAAGGCCTTTTATCGCCTCGTGTCAGTTATTTTTGTCTTCGTCCCTCCCAGTGATTTACTTATGTGCTGAAGGAGCACATCCTTTTGTGCGTGATTATCTCCCGTGCTCCACCGCAGAGGGCTATCTGTGATGGTATGCTATCGCTTCTCTCGAGAGTGCAGCTCGTTAATAGGAGGTGCAGCGGGGCTAACATTTGCGAGGAGGTGCTGATTATCGGCAGGAGGGCCGCCATAATCAGCTATCTGGAGGGGAGTGCGCCGCAGGGATCTCCCTAGTTATAGCTGTGAGCAGGAGAAGTGTTTGTGTGAGAGAGAGTAGATACAACAGTTTGTAGCGACACGGAATTAAAATAAAAGTTTTGGTAATTTGGCGACCATTGGTGAAATACTCTGGTGGAAACAGTTATAGGTGACTTATTATATATATATATATATAGTGTACGTCCTGAGGATTTAATATCAGATTTTATTTTCTAGGGTTAGTTTACACTTTCTGGAAGTGATATTGACTTTACTTGGAGATAGGCCATATACAAATCCACGATTAAAGTGTGTTTGGCTCTGTTTTCAGCAACACTGACTCTAAATTGATTAATTGACTGACTCACTAACTAACAAACCCACCTCTATATCTTAACACAATCAATCACTGACTTACTAACTCATTCCTACTCGACGCCTCAGTGACTTTCTAAAAACTAAAGTATTCCTGTTGTCCCATCTAATGAGCATCTGTGCTCTGTTGTTTCATGTAATGTTATTAACTATAACGTGAATTTTTGTTCTTTTTCGTGGAGGTTTCCGGAACTCTTTACAAGAGCCAACCAGCATTTGACTCTGCGGGGACTGGAGTTAGTGCGCGTACACACACACACAGGCACGCACGCACACACATACGCACGTACGTACGCAAAACGTGTTCTGTTCTGCAGGGGGAAATTGCTAATTATCAAAATTAGCCACAGATCAGAAGGTTCAATTAAGGAGTTGTGTTGTACTGCAGAGCCAATGCAGACGCATCGCTCCTATTTTGCGTCTCCACACACCCGCAGACGAACAAACGTAATACGCGGTATTACCCCCCCCCCCCTCCCCCCCTCCCACCCTCCATCGATAGCCGTGCGGCACACCCCCGGCGGCAGTTGGGTCTGCACGAGCCGACCTCCAGGTGGAAATGGATGCATTTTACTTTTCTCCGACACTTCCCATCTGGACAAAATGACTCTGGAAGAAACATATGCAATGTGTCATACACACACACACGCACACGCACGCTAGTAGCGCACATGAAAAGGTGAATTACCACATGCCTAGCTGTACAATTCATAACACAAAGCGAGGCTTAATTAAGAGCATAATTAAAACGGGCTGTTGAGTTTTTTTCCCCTCTGTGTGTGCATGTGTGTGTGTGTGCGTGCGTGCGTGTGTATGGGAGGGGAATTACTCCCAAGGGGCATTAAACATGATTCCCACCACAGCTTGGGCCAATGCGGCCAACTCACAGTTTTGCTAATTTACCATTTAAATACCACATGTTTCTGACTCCTAATTAAATACCAGGCCTATGTCACCCGCCCCCCCCGTTGTTGTTTCATTCTGCCCTGGTTCATTATACGAATTTCACAGTGTAAATGTCATGGCTTTTAAAATGCAATCTTCTTCTTGATACTCGATAGTTCTTAAAATGTGCTTGACAGTTGCTGCAGCTTTCTGCGGTTGGACTGGTGTCGTACACGGTATGTGGTTTATAAATGTAAATGTCCTTTTTCAGTATGGAATTAGTTTGACTGAATGTATTACTACATGTTTCTCTCTAGCTGTCTCTTTGCCTGCATACCTTCTGGTGTTTTCTGTTTTTTGATAGTATGTGTGTGGGTGTGCGCATGCATGTGTACATTTAGATATCAATAATAACACAGCCACAAACATGATGCAATACACACATACACAGATTAATGCAGAGCCTACAGTTCTTAACAGACTTGACATGCATTTAACAAACAATATCCTAAAGTGTCCCTGATGCCAATAGAACACCTTCCACAAAAGATACAGTAAAGCTTCTGTCCCAGGTATCACTCATTTCTTTGTAAAAGTATGTTTTAAGTTATTAAGTTAATTTAATGCATAGCAAAGTAATCGTGTGCCAAAAGCTGTGGATATGGCCTATGACCTCAAGTTATATCTGATTATAATAATACAACCTATGCCATCTGTATATTGCATGTTAACTTCCTGCGTCTGAGCTGTTTCTCTGAAGGGTAACGTTACACGTTTGTTCTGTAGACTTCCACAACAAAGAGCAGTTTATTAAGAGGTACAGTACAAACTGACAAAAAGACAATAAAAAGCAATGCATAAGTGAGAAGGCATAAAGTCAACCAGATGAAATTCAGTGGCTCTGCTTTTCCCTTGTTTGAACGTCTCAGACAACCAGCGGAGCGAGAAACTCAGAGTCAAGTCGAGCTAAAGATGCGCAGCGATAAACTAGCGTTAAAAGTCTAGCCTGGAGTCTTCTTCCTATAAAGGGGAACCGATCGCATCAGTTGAGGACAAAACGGCGCAGACGCGATCGTGATCTATGTATTAACCCCAGACGACACTGGCGTCGCTCACTTGCTGAACCGAGGAGGGCCTTGCTTTGTAGCGCGGTTAACCCCAATCTCGCTTCCATTTTCTAGACACGATCAGAGGAAGTTCTGACCGCGCAAATCGTCTACCGTTAGCGCGCCACCTCCTGACTCTCGCTAAGTACTATGGGCTGCCTGAATCCCCTTTCTTCATTTACAATCCGCCGTTTGTTTTTAATCCCTTGGTGAAGGTAAAATATTTGGCATGAGATAAGAGATACAGATAAGTCTCCTGAGCATTCCACGCTGACGCACATATTACTGTACAGCCGGCAAACAACCGCGAGCCAAGGGCCGTCACTATTAGACGGGACCAAATGTAATTTAACAGCATTTATGGACTCTTGGTGTGAAATCTAAATCATGATAATGCCCCCCGCTCTTCCCGCAAAAGTGCAAAAACTGCATCACGTACTTTTATTTCGTTTATTTCATACCCTCTGTGAGACCTGCAGTTGGCTGGCCCCCCTATCCACCTGGGCGGAAGGGGCGGAGAGCAAGTGATTGACAGGGCTGATAATCAGTGTAATGGGAGCCAGTGGTGGTGATTGGACCAGCTGTTTGTCAAGGTGCTGAGGTTGAAAAAGCCTGCTGGGCCAGAGGAGGACTGTGGGGATGTTGTCTCTAAGCAGTTCTATCGCGGCAGTTGATGTGCGTGCGTGCGTGCATGCGTGCGTGTGGAGTATTAGTGCGACTAATGTCGGCCAAATTACCATGCCAACATTTTGCGCACAGGTGGGACTCCTCTGCAGTACGCAATTCATCTCTCCCTTCCCTCTACCCCCCCCCCCCCCCCCCCATTCAAATCCTCACGTCACCTCCCCCCTACGTCTCTCTCTCTCTCTCTCTCTCTCTCTCTCTCCTCCCAGTATGCATAGTGCGGAGGTGTCATTAGCACCATGTCCTAATTAGTCCTGCGGCGGCTAATTGTGCCAGTGACGCGTTATCTCTGGGGAGGCAGGCCTGCTAATTTCAATAAGGGTAAACAAGCAAGCTCTTCTCCCCGCGCTGACGCCGATGGATTAATTAGAGACAGTCGGCCACATGCTCCAATTGAAGGAATGAGAATGGAATGGCATTGTGGGTGGTTGGGTGGTGGTGTGTGTGTGTGTGTGTGTGTGTGTGTGTGTGGGGGGGGGGGGGGGGGTGGTGTCAA
>JAODLL010034659.1:0-22361 GCA_026546735.1 Forbesichthys agassizii | reverse complement strand
ATGTATAATGCACTCACTTCTTTTTTAACAAGCTCTTGCAGATTTAATATCAATTAAAGACTTTATATACATCTATAAAAAATTGTTTTAACATCATGTAGATATTTTACATATATAATATATAGATATTGCACACAAACAGTGGAAGGGAACATCGCCTACAACACCAAAACATATTGTAACCGCTACAGCAGCCCATCATGTTTTGCAGCGAAAGCAGGCCCAATCAGTGAGAAAGTTGTGTACATCAAAAACAAAGTGGCGAACACAGCTCTGCTGCTTGGCTTCGCAATGTGTTTCCATTTGTTTGTTTTGAATTGAGATAGAAGTTAGCAAGCTTTCTCGATAATTACTAATCCTGCCTTAAAATAGATATAGGAGATATTGGGTAAAAGAGTTCATATATCAACAATCTATCAAAACCAACTCAACTATACCCTCCCTTTACTGCCATAGGGTGCCCTTATC
Source organism: Forbesichthys agassizii (assembly GCA_026546735.1). Classification (NCBI taxonomy): domain Eukaryota; kingdom Metazoa; phylum Chordata; class Actinopteri; order Percopsiformes; family Amblyopsidae; genus Forbesichthys; species Forbesichthys agassizii. The sequence continues at coordinate 21,893 of JAODLL010034659.1, read as the reverse complement.
AGAAGACTAGAGTATTATGGTGTGGTCTGCAGCACTTTGTTTGTGTTCCAATTTCCAGAGCTGTGCAGAAACACAAAATCATTTTTTCAGCACACAGAAGACAGACAGCAAAAGAACAGCGAGGAGATATTTGAGTTTGACAAAAAGTGTATTTGCTTACACTCGCTTTCTATATACAGTATTTAAAGAGTCCCTCTAATTATAATCTTGTTGAAAAGGCAGCATTTAATTTATATTATGATTGGAAGTATTTGTGGCAATAAAGGACATGCATGTATCTGTCATGTATACATACAGTACATTTAAAGGATATGACTTGCTGATAAAACATTTCACTTTATTTATAGCTGTGTAATCCTACCTACGGCTACCTTTAAGACTAAGTGGCGTTTCACTGACAGTTTAAAAGTTTTACATTCAATATGGAGAGAATATATTTAATGAACCACTGAGGCTTGTGGCACCACCCTGTCTTGGCTGGTAAAACTCGGGCTCAGCTGGCACAGGGTGGATAAAAGTGTTCCAAAAACGCAGTTCTGTGCTCTGCTCATCCCTCTCATCTAAGCTTCGCTGGTCAACTTCCCTTCTCCCTAATCTCTTCATGTGTGACCTCACCATATTGTACAGTAAACAGGCTAGAGAGAGAGAGAGAGAGAGAGAGAGAGAGAGAGAGAGAGAGCGAGAGCGAGAGAGAGACCATATAAAGAAGCCTGCCTAGTCTATAGAAGCCCTAATAAGAGACCTGCGGCATACCATAGGAAGAGCCCCAGGCAAGATGACTGAATAGGAAATGATATCATGCTATAACTGACTTGGTAGGTGCCATCATAACCACAGAACAGAAATACTCAAAGAATCTATCGAAATGAAAAACACGCAATTTCTCAAACACGAGACAAACATACCTCTCACAAAATCCAGTGAACTGCTCGGAGCGCAATATACAGTAGGTTAAAGCGTTTTAATTTCTCTATCTGCAGAGGAAGCAGCTGATTTTCTCACCATATGCTTTGCAAGGAAAGTGTCTTTAAAAGCTAAAGCTACCATCTTGGTTCTATAGGAATGCCAAGAGGCAGACTCGGTAGGGGTGTGTAGGTGCAAGACAATATGAGCCAGCAAGGGAACATGAAGAGGGCTCAAAACCACTCCTGAACTCCAGATAAATTATCTGTATTATGCAGTACATTGATTCTGTCCTAACAAGTAAGGCTGCTAACAGCACAGACAAAGTGCGGCTGCAGTTTCATACTGTAGGCTACTGTACCATAAGCACAAAAAAAGTGGAACTTTTTTATAGTCTTACATCATTTCCTACAATGATGAAATGACTGAACACATGATTATACAGTGCATGAACAGTTTTACAGTTGAGAATTCTGACTGAACTGCATTATAAACCCAGAAGAAATATTAAGTTATACGCTCCTCAGTAGTATACAAACATAGACCAATACAACAAATGCAGAAATAATTATACAATTCAGATCATGAGAAATATTGTAATGTTATATGGGCATAAACAACAAAAAAAACTATAAGATTCCACAGATTTTTGGACAGTGCATTTGTGAAGAAAAGAACATTGCGCAAGACAGAATGCACCATAACAATTGTGCATGCAGTGATAACATTAGCAGAGACATCAATTATCTTTTATTGCCATTCGGTTCATCATTATGTGTTTTTATTGCTGGGGAGATGAGCATAGTGGGAAACAAAGAGAGCTGACAGCAGTACTTCCTGAAACAATTTGATTGGCTAGTCTTGTGAGCCCGCCACTACAGCAGGCTGTGGGATGATTAAATGTGATGTCTAATTAGGAGACATGTCTTATGCTGCACAGGACTGTCTGGTTTTGTGTGCAGGCTAAATGCCTAACAGGTGAATAGGCTACCAAATGTGTTACACTACCAACCTCAGCATCACAGATCACGCAGGTGACACACCTATCCAAAACCAAAATCTAATATCATTTCAAAAGACTAAATGACTACAAACTCACAGCTGACACTGTATGGCCATTAGATACATGTATGTGCCACACTGGAGTCTCTGCAAAAGCCTCGGCAAGGGGATTAAATGATTGCGATTTCAGATTGAAATTAAAGCCTCAACCCCTTATATAATTTGTCTTTTCATGGATGCTGACAGGCCTGATCTTCTACTTAGACGTTTAGCCCGCAGGACGTCCTCTAAGGCTCTCACTTACAGCAGAGATAAGGAATCATCACACAAGTTCATTTACTGGCCAGCAAGCAAGCCAGACACAATGGAGAGAGCAGTACTGTGTGAGCGCATGTGTCTGTGTGTGTATGTGCACGGGCGCTGGGTGAACCATAAGCTACACATGCGTACGGTGTGTGACAGTGTGTTGTTGACTAATATAAGGAAGCAATGGGTACAGTGCCAAGCCAATTCAGAATGCCTCCACATCACCATTACACTCCCAGGTCTCAACCCCCTCTCTCCGCCTTTGTCCACTATCCACTGTCTCGCTCTCTCCCAGCATCAGCTTCACTTTATCTCTCTTTTTTTCCTCCATTTTGTCACAATGCCTTTCTGTTTATGACACAGCATTCTTTGATTTCATTTGTTTCACACCATTGTTGTGTGTGTGTGTGTGTGTGTGTGTGTCTGTAGCATGACCAGTGGTCATTTATTTTGGGTCAGCAGTTCACTTTTAAAGTCCAACTACACATTCTCTCTTTTCATCCCTGTGGTCTTATCCTATTTACCCAGAAACCTTGGCACAATTCCTTACATGGACAATGTGTAGTTTATGGTCCTCCCCTGACAACCCTTTAGAAACATCTCACAATATGTAAACATAAGAAAGCGCATAAACAACAAACTCGCTCACGCACGCACACAGTTATAATTTCCGGTAAACTTCTGTTTCACCTTTCGGTCTGTTTATTTAGTCAGAAACCATAAATAAACCAGACTGAGGTTTTGACATTAAGGCAGAATTCATCACATCGATTGTGTTACGTCTGTTCACTATGACATTGTGAACAAATGCAATTGCCATCCAATCAATGCAGACAGCCACAATGACCTACAAACCCCGTTCAATTAAACACAATGACAGGAGCTGACATTGTTACAACCAGGTTATTTGGTTTCATCCAATTGCCAAAAACCCAGCTTCAACTTCACATACTAAAGGCCACATTAAAGGTTTCTGTTTTTTAGTACGGCAATTTTAGATGGCTCCCAACCTTGTCTATTGCCCATTCATGAAAGTCTTTCCATTCACACCAATGAGAGTTTATACAATTATGGTGTCTACAGTAGGTGCGGCAGTGGTTGCCAGGCAGTGACAATAGGCAGTATCCCCCCCACCCAATTTGCCCTCCTTGAGTTTGGTTCTATAAATAAATAAATAAATAAATAAATATCATCACTTACAGTAATAACCGCCATAGAATAGACCACTGTGATGTGCAAGCCTGCACAAAGAAGGATGATTTGAAGAATGGATTATGGGTGAGTTACAGAGTGCTTTAGAAGGCTGTTTGACCCCATTATATTCTGTTGAGTCTTGACAGTCGACAACAGAGAAAGCAGAACTCTAAAATGAATCGTATGATTATATTTGGTTTGCAAACAATCGCCACAGTTGGAAGAGACGAGAAAATTATATCCAAGACACAAATGGCCAAAATTCACCTTGGCATTCATTCAGCTCTCATTTTTAATGTAATCGTACTGTAACCTGTAAGCCAATGGCAGACAGGGGATCACGTCACATTTTCTACATACACTAAACGTGAAAGAGAAGGAGCAAATCGCTGAAGTGTGATAATGACAGAACGGGCTAGAGGACATAATGAGCAAACACAACCTCTCCAATTACCCTCAAGAGTGGAGACGACCACATACACACACTCTTTTTATCCATCTCTCGCACGCACACGCACAAAGAATGTTTTTCAGGTACACAAAAACACAGTTGAGAGAAATCTCCTTACACATAAATAAGATAATGACATACACACTCTTGCATGGATTCACATGAACGCACAAACAGCATAGGTTTCACAGAATGTACATCCACAAAACCAACAAGCACACAGTCTGCTAAGCAAGCACATTTAGCTGGGGCCTGGTTTCCAATATACAACCACTGCAAGGCTGCAAAGAAGGTAACAATGTGTCTGATAGCATGGTGTGCTCATGTGCTACATTGGGCTCTCCACAACTGACCTCCAAATCCTACTAATTATATGCCCTGGCTGAGACTGAGCAATATCTTAGTTAAACTTATCTCACCTACTGTAAGTGTCAATAAGGAAGTTTCGTGGATTGCATAATAAACCAGCCTTAATTATTTAATTTAGCATGCATCATTACTTATGATCTATTTACTGTTCATTACTTTTTTTAACAGTACATCTAAGTGCATCTAAGGTTTCTCTCTATCCCCATATTTGCATGCAGGTTCTAAAAGCTTTTCATACTAAACCCTAGATAAAAATCATTTAATTGAACAAACTACATTGATGTATTTGTTTACACCAAACTAGAGCATACTGCTGTCACAGTGTCAACATCTTGGACCAAGGAAAATTAAATGTACAAATTTAAAGGAGGTAAATGTATATCTCAATACAATGTACCAGCCTATTATTACCACACATACTGTATTATAGAGGCCTTGATGGTTAGTCATATACATGATAGCCTGCTTAAACAATTACTGCATGCTAGCTCTGTTATACTGTACACTAAAGCATGGTTTGCATGTAGCACTGCTGTAAATAGAACTAACTGGTCATCACTACAGTAGGTGATTCTGTCACACAGCTATAGCAGATAAACGAAGAGTTTAAATATAGTCCTCTAGAACCATGAGCTGAAGCCACAAATTAGGATGGAAACCAAGGCCAAGATGTCAGTTCTACCACAGACCGGTAGGCTGTAATCAGCAAGGTCCTGTCAGGACAGGCTGTTAGTAGAGAACCCAAACACTACCACTATGGTGAGAGAGAGAGGGGCATACTGTATAAATAGACATAGTCACACAGACTGAGACATTTCAGAAGAGACGAATAGGGAGGCAGAACGAACTAGAGAGAGAGTTTGCCATTACATATTTCCCTCAATGACAGAAGCTTCCCCATTCAAGAAACCAAATGCTTGGGGATCAAATATCAACCCTTCAGTGATATAAGTCAACGGCAGTGTGTTAAACGATAGTTGAAACACTTTTGCCTCTGCCTCTTTCTGCACATGTTGAGTTTACTGCCTGCCTTATCAGCGCTTCTTTAGTGCCACTCATGTAAAGCAAACAGAGTTGCACACAATGAAACAGTTAGATAGCGGTAACAGTCTCTGGCTAGGACAATGCTCCCCCCCCCCCCAACACACAAGGTTTTCTTTGTTTACATTAAAATATCAAGATGACAGTTAGACCTTTAACCCTCTTAGCACTCCACCACCCACATACACACATCAGGAGGAAAATTATACCAGCTATAGGGGTGCACGATATTGATAACGTGATATTGCGATATTGATCGTGAAAATTGATATTTTTAAACATAAGTAAAAACACAAAGGTTATGGGAAAATGCATCAAAATATATACATTTTCAACATATATTGGACTGGTACAAAAGCAGTAATTCCAAGCTACCGAGGAGGCATTCTTTTTGGCCACTAAAGTTTCCTCTTGGATCTCTATTATGTCATTAGCTTCCTCAGCCACACATCTTACTGCTCTGTCTAAATCAAACACGACTAAGCCAAACAGCCAATGGACGCATCTCACCACAAATACACTGAACATTGTACTTCCTGCAACACTTGTTGATATGTTGTGCTAAGCTATACTATAGATGTATTTTCCTGCCAGACTTTTTCCTTCACTGAGAGGCAGACTGTGGTTTGTAGTGCCAAACAACATGCCAGGCACACAGGTGCGCACACACACACACACACACACACGTAGAGTTGTGTGGAGAATGGCAGTGAAGCCCGGCAGCAAGTCATAATGCTCTCCCCTTCCACCCAAGACACATCTCTAAGTCTACAAATGTATTCAGTAGTACCAAGCGAGCTGCCGCAAATCGAGAGGTGGGGAAGCGTGGCTCCAAAAAAAGCCCACCGCTTATTCACCAACTGTCCCAGTGGCCCGGTAAAGAAAATGTTTCCACTACCCTCCCTACCTCCCTCCCTCCCTCTCTCTCCCCCTCGTCTCTGCTGTCCTCCCTGGGGTGTGTTTGATGCACTGGTGCGGTTATCTTTAGCTCGTTCTTCAAAGGGGGAGAGCTGACTGTATCCACCACGCTTCAGTAAGAGATGCCCCAGGCAACCCTGAACTGAGATTCAAACACAGCTGCTGTGCATTTGCAAAACAAGCATACCAACACTGGCCAATGGGCACAACCTTCCGCTGTTCGAAGAGTTTTGATAAATAAGTTACTGAAAAAATAATTGTAATGATTATAGTGAATTCATTTCATGAATGGCAATGAAACTGCCAAAAAAAAGTTGCAACTCGTACCGTTTCATCGATTCATTAATCCTGTAGGCAAAGTTGTTTAGGATGGCCAGCCACATGCACATAATGCACAGACTGAAGTTTAGTTGAGCATGAATTAAGATCTGACTAATTTGGTCAGAAAACTAGTTGGAACTGGAGACTAATGGGAATATAAATGTTTTTGTCCTCACCATTGCCCCTTAATTAGGAGGCATGGATGCGTTCATCTCAAAAGAAAAACATCAATCACATTGTGATGAGACTTTGAGACACAACAGGGTAACGTAACTGTGCCATGTTCAATAAGTAGCAGGCCGTGCTGCCTCTTTCCCTCTCTTGGAGCAACTTCTTCCTAAATCTACTTTGCACACATTTTTCTCAGCAACAACAAACAGTTTATTTGTGATAGTTTGTTGAGGAGGAGTATGTCTACAAGGCCACTGTGTCATCATCACACTATGTGCCTTGATTCTAGACCCACACTATGGGAATTCCCCAGCATTGTGCGTGTACAGTATATATTCCCGACTCCCGCACATCTAACATTGTTTTGTGAGAGCTAGCCACAGAACAAGCAGAAAACAGAACAGACCGGCCAATGGGATACTCAGGCAAATGGACAGTAGTAAAGTGAATTTGACTGCTCACACAGATATTGGTGATACATTGAACACTAAATTCAAAACTCAAAAACAGGAGAAGTTGCAAACTACTTTCTTAAAACACTAGTATAGTATCGTTTTCTAATAAATTAATGGTTTTTAACATAACTGAAATGTGTAAAGCATTGGATGCCTATTTACAAAACAGACAGTGACACAGGCAATGTCTCAATCCCCATTGATGTACTGTAGCACGGCACTGCTACTTCATTATGAAGCACAGCGCTGCTCCCAAACCATTTAGCAAGTGCAGAATGTGTTAATATGAAACCATAAAGTTTGTCTGTCACCTCTTCCTCTCTACTAACTACAGTTATGAGAGTAAAGCAGGTGAATATGCTGAGACAGCAAACCATTTTTTAAATATTGCTGTTAGATGATCACGCTGACTCTGCGCTACCTAACAAAACATGCTAGAACTACACAGATCTAGAAGACCTATTTTATACTAGTCATTTTAACGGTTGTAATTCCATCAATATCACAACTTTAGGTTGTACAGGCGGTTGTAAAGCATCATTCAACAGTCCTCTGACTCATTCACCTAACTTTATTGACCGCTCCAGTGAATTACAGTGGGCTATTTCATCTTAATTTATGACTGCTCAGCTCAGAAAATTACATTATATATTTTTAACAGTCTGTCGGGTGTTTTATTATTCAGTAGCCAGCGGTGAAATGTTCATGGTCTGGGCAACTACGTTGGACACACAAGCGAACAGAGGGTGTGAAATGTGAAAATACAGTAAATGTGCTTCTGCATGGCTGAGCAGGGCTCAACACCAAGGCCAAATACAAATAATCCACAGAAAACAGCCCATTTGGCATGTTAATGCTAATATCCAGACGTCACAGTAGTCGTGTCAAAATGAAAACAAACAAAAATAAGATATCTGGTTCCAATTTACCCCAATATGCCGCACCAATGCTATATAATAGAGTACACATATTCTTCAGCTGCAGCTTCAAACCCATATATTACATCCATACATAAAAGGTAATGTACAATTAAATGGTTAAAGATATGTAATGAGAAAGAAACACGAATAGAGTAATAGGACCTTAACCCATTCTACAGTAACTGTTCCCCATTAGAAGCAAAAGAAATGCATTTAAAATACTTACCAGAACTCTGTTCTCTGTTTTGTCTCCTTTAATCTCCAGTTTGACTCTTTTCCTGAGTGACAGCTTCACTTTCCTGCCTACTGCATCCTTCACACTCTCTAAAAAATGAAAAGGGCAAGAAGACAGAATTCAGATTCAATATTGAAACACCATCTCACTGCATAGTATGTATGGGAGAAGTGGCAATTACAAAGCCTGCATTCAAATATGAATTTCACAAAAAATGTTGTATGTTTAAGAGTTGGGCTGGCGGACAATGGTAAATTAGTTGTAGCCTTCCGGTGTGGCAGTCTATTTCAGTGCAGTTAAACAAGAGAAGCAGAATGCTGATGTTTCATGAAAATCGCTGCAAGGTTATCACAGGCTTAAAGTTGATTAAGTGCTTCAAGAACACGTTGACTCCATCAGTAAAGCAGAGATCAGAGGATTCCCAACTCAAATGTGCCAGAGGGGAGATTATTCCCTATACACAGATTTACAAATACTACTTTAAAACACACTACAGGGAATTACATGTTTGAGGTTTATTTCATTATTGTAATTATACATCTATCTTGGTGATTTTATGGCAGTTTTCAGATGTATTCTCATTGTTTCTAACAATATGTCAAGTTGGCATCAGAATTGCCATATAGAGCCAGTATTTTCAAGCCAATGAGTCCTCCTGTACATCTATGCATTGCATACCGCATATATTTGAGAGCATATTAAAAGGTACACTGTGATATGTGGTCCACACACACGCACACACACACACACACATGCAAGCCATGTTCTGCTGTAATAACTTTTCACATTTCGGAGAGACTCTTCCACAGCCAATAGAAACGGCTTAGGCAGCAGAACTGGGTCAGACGCCTTTTCACGCTGCACACAGACAGACACCGGTACATAGAACAGCGTGATGGAGGGGGGTGGCGAGAAAGAGATTTAGAGCTTAACAGCTTCAATGTGTGTGTATCAATAATAACATTCATGCATTACTATGACAGTTAAAGTTTAAAAAAATATATCGTTTTGTGTTTGTCTCACGGAGCATACTGTAATCCCCTCTAGACAAACGTAAATCCCTACAATATTTATCTGTTATGTTTACATTTAACATTGTTGCTGGGATAATTCCCATGTTGTCGAGTTTAAGTTAGATATCCACACTTGGTAATCCCTCCTAAATCAGAACAGATACGGTAGGGCTTCTGGGATGGGACTGAGGGATGGAAGCAAGTGAAGGCTAGAAAATAAAGTAAACTTGTACCACCCTGTAAAGTCTGGCATTGCAGCAGATGTAGACCTACTTTGTCTCCCAATGACATCTCAGTCTGGAGCCTTGTTAGTCATGTCTCCAGATTGGTTATGTGCATGAGTAATAGTTTTAATCATGATGAGTCCTGGGAAAAAAGTTCCACTGAGCCAGACCTTTAAAGTTTTTGACAGTCTAAAATAATAACAGTTAAAGTACAGGCATGTCACATCCACCACACAGTGGTTTAACCTTTATTAGCACATCTTAATTTTATCATCTATGTACATGTTTAAGAAATGGAAACGCCTGCATTGCCATCCAGGCTGCATAATACAGACATAGAGACACATAGACAAGTTGACAGGGAGAAAAAACAAGGAAGAATGTTATTTTTTCCTCTGTGTGTGTGTGTGTGTGTGTGTTTGTGTGTGTGTGCACGCACAGGCATGTGTGCGTGCATGCTCGCATGCGTGGGTGCTCAGGTGAAAGGCACTGCTGCATCTTCAGCAGCTGAGAGAACAATGCTTTTCTTTCAAAAGCATTCAGACGATACAACACAATACAACCTCTCTGTGTTGTGTTTTGCCACAGCGTGATTCCACTGACTGCACCATAGGCAGAACTTTCCCCTGACCACTGAACTCTAAAAGAGGCTGAAAGCCAACCTCGTGTTTGCCTGTTCTCACCACCACATAATGAGAAATATCTACAGAGTATAAAGCATAATAATACTGCATACTGCAAGATAATTGGTATTTCTTCAAAAATTACAGAAAATTTATTAATAACGTTTTCTTCCTTTCTTCCTTCCCAACGATTAATTCCCCTACGCCAAAATCTTTCTGAAAGCCACCATAAATCATATTATGAGACAAGATGCAGCCTTATATCAAGACAGTTGGAGGTGTTTTGGGTGTGAAACAAAATATAAAACCAAAATATTTATCACACACAAAATAGGGATATTTCACAGCAGCATATGCAAGCTTATCATGTGTATTATTCTAGGAAACAGACAGACAGGTGATAGTGAATCATCCAGTCTAAAAACTGCTTCATACAATTATTGTTTTTAGACTCTCGCACACAGCAGCACATATCCTAGAATATATTTGTTTTCTAGTAAGTGCCCTTTGTAATGTGGGCCATGTTAGATTTAGTGAGATCTCATTCATTAGATCTAATGAGTCAACCCCACCGTGATATGCGGTGGGGGTGAGCGATCTCACTTACTTAAACCTCAAGGGAAACTACATAGACATTAGGATCATCTACAGTAGGGCCAGACCACATACTGTAAGAATAAACAGACTGGTGAAGATGTCATCCTAAATTGGTAGAGCTATTGCTGAAGTCAACTCTCAAAAGAAGAAAATATATTTATTCACTACACTCATGCACACATACATGTAAGAGTACATAACAGTGCTCAACACTGATGTAATTGAATTAAGTATGAATTGTGTAGAAATTATTTCATTATTTTCACAATAGGTTTCCATTGTAAAGTACAGAATATAGTGTATACTCATCCTCTATTGTGGCTTTATACTAGTCCTGATGGGACCAGAGTATGCATAGGCCCAAACTATTTACAGTTTAGGCTTAACCTCTTTACTTGGTATTTTGTGTTTGCCAAACATGTAAAAGTTTAACCATGTGCAAGTAGGCGAACATCTGCAGGACAACATGCCAAATCTGTTGGATTTGGGCATGAGTGTGTGAGCATGCCTGTGAGTGAAATACTTACTGAGTCAGTCACTGAACACCTGACCATATAGCCCAACTATGACTCAGGCCTCTGAAGATTCAATATCGTGCTCAATATTGCACGTACGTGTCAAATGTTGAGGCACCTTACCACAGGAGACCCTGAGTTAGAGGCAAATCTCTAAACGATATCTAAGACTAGTGCAAATACAGTAGGCAATACATGTGGCAGCCCCACTAGCCGACTAGAGACATTAGGCTCACACAGTATCTTAGAATACTCTAAGCGCCTATATCTGATAGTCCATGCCATACATTGGCTGGGGGTCATCATGCCCAGTAACGCAGGAGTGTAGGGGGATCATGTACCATTGATTTTGATGATTTTGGTATATGGCACATTGATATCACTATCATCAGCCCTCCCCGTGGTTACTGGTGATAACAATAGAATTCCATGGACAAGTCAGATCACATTTTCCCTGCACCGTGAACATAAGTCTGACTTACGGTTTCTGTAAAATAGTATAATATGTCATTGAATATCAACAGTGTTTGCTGTTGCGGTATGCTAAATCGGCTGCGCTAGTCAACCCGAGGGTCTAAAGTCCACATGGGCCAAATCTGAGTACCGTAATGTCAATCCTGCTGGTCAGAATAAAATGCTTACCCAGAAGCTCTTTTGGGACCTCTGACACTTCTTCGCTCATTTTGCTGGAATATGTAGACGAGTATAATCCAGAAATGTTTAAATAATCAGTTCAGAGCACATTAACGGGCTTTGTGTATAGAAAAAGGAACATAAAGTCCCCAGCGCGAAGTGTCAGGTGCCGCCGTCGTAACGTGTCACCCGGTTACATTTTCCTCTCTTTACGCGTTGTCCGGACAATGTGTACAGATTTATTCTGACGCATCTCTATTCCGTTTACATGGGTCCTATTTTCAATTACACGGTAGCCGATGGGAAATGCTACAATCCTTTTAAAACCATGTTGAACCCCGATGCACACTTGTGAAAGAAAGACCCCGGCTCGTTTCGTTATGCCAACATCCATCCTCAGTAGCGTACCGTAAAGCGCTCGGTTTTAGGCTACTGGTGCTCCAGTCTGAGCCCCTCCCCTCTCGGTGATGCGACAGCCGGTCAACCGTGCTATGCATTGGCCTGCTAAAAGAGGCAGTAGCATAGACTGGAAACTATTAGGTCGTGAATATTTCACTAAGAGCGAGCATTGTATGTACCGCGATGCCACATATGTTTTTGTTGAGTTTGTTGAGTCTAAAGGCTCAACTTCAACTAATTTAGAATTAATATAATGCCTACTGTAAAATGTTCTTTGAGTCTTTAGTTTTGATGATACTGACCCCGTGTGGGGACTTGTAAGTAATGCAAGTCACTTCTAAGTAAATTATTACAAAATGAACAAAGCGTTAGTTTAGACAGGCCAGTTCCACGAAGTCATTTCTGTCCATAATAATATCAATCGTCAATTGATTGCCCAGTCGATCTCAATGACAAGACTGCTAATTGAACAGAGCCATACCGCCAAAAATAAATTACTACAAATGTAAATTAATATCCTCTTTGACTAGTGATCCTCCTGACTGAAATAGCCATATGCTTTTGATATGTGAGTGTTATTAGATATAATGTACATGCTACTTAATTGTATCTTTATTGTTGCTATAATTCACCATTATAATAATCCTGGAAATTAGCTATAATTATGCATGCACACTGGTGTGATTCATAACATCATTTTATTTAGACATATAAAAACATTTAACTTTTTCTAATTATCACGAACATATTCAATTCACTTACTACTTTTTTTTTAGTTTATATGTATTGACCGAGCCCTGACCACAAACAAAAGAAAAATAGATTTCAGCCATGGCAAAGACCTTCGTGAGGTTTTACAGTATACCCCAGACAATCCATTGAATGAGGCGTTTAGCTACAATGTAGAGCCTGCTGCTTAATCTCCTGAAGCCTGTCTTCTAGTCGTTTTGCCAGGGAGTGTAGCTGTGAAGTCCTGAGCATATCTGGAACTGTACTCAGCTGGTCAACCGGCGCCTGGGCGGACCACATGTTGATTTGCCCCAGCAGACGTCCCCTCTTACTCAACATAACAGACTCGGTCTTCTGGATGTTCCTGGTGGAGGAAGGATACATTGTGTTTGTTTATTAAATATAATTATAGTTCGGGAGGTGAGAAGAGGTGAAATGGTGAGAAGTAACAGGATACTTCAGTCGGATGTCAGACTGGATGTCCCAGGGTATTGGCTCACCTGAAGACAAATTTCCTCATTTTCACTATACGCATCTGGTGGTTAGCAAATAATTCTGGTAGCAGTACTCTCAGCACCTCCTTGGGACCTAAGAAAGGCAAATGTTTTTATTTTATTTTTATTTTTTTATAAAGGAATTCAGTACAGTTTTAATACAAATTAATTAATAACTTTTTCTTGTATAGTTAATGGTATTCTTTTCTCATTGTACATAACATGTAATTTGCCTAATTTATACCCAATTCAATTTATATTTTGTAATTAGACGTGCTATTCAGAGATGGATATAATTAACATGTTTTGTGTTCAGTGGTCTATTTTTCCACGGACATTTTGACAGGCCAACTGTATGCTCATGCCAATACAGTAAAATACACACCATTTCTAACATCCTCACAGGAGGCGCACTTTGTGTCGTGGAAGCGAGAACCCTGGAGTAAAGTTATGTGGTCAGGTTTGTTGCATTCGCGATGTTTTACGCATGACTCCAGCGCAGAGGAAGAGTTGGAGAAGTAGCCATCGGGACAGTTCTGACACATCGTGTCCATTTGCGATGTACCTGCAAGCGTGGTGAATACAAATTGTAATTACAATTATTTTCAAACGTGTTTAAATGCTAAACATGTCCCTGAAATACCTATATCACAAATTCGATTTTTTTAATATGTGGGGTCAACAGACGGTAGAGCTAAATAATAATAATAATAATAATAATAATAATAATAATAATAATAATAATAATAATAATAATAATAGTAATACATTTGAATAATTTAAATATATAGGACGACACTTGCACGTTTTCATAGTTTGCGTACCTCTCGTTTTAACTGTGGTTCCACGTCCACACATCGAGTGTCTCCTGCAGGACTCTTCGCTTTCCAAGAAGTATCCTTCCTTACAGCGACAGACCCTGTTGCTGTAGGGTGTACAGTCGTGCTCCACTTCTTGGTTCTCCCCGCAGAACGTGTTGCAGTACAGGCACTTCGACAAGTAGTTCCAGTACTGCGTGAAGTGCGCCGCTTGGCACCGGACACACTTGGTTGCAGTGGCGGCGGAACATTGAGTGGCCATGCGCGTTCCAGGTGGACACATGGTGCAATTGTGGATCTCTCCAGACACCGGGTCCTCGTATGTGTAGGTTGGGGCTGCTGCTGCGGCGCAGTGCGTGAGAGCAGCGAGCAGTAACACCGCGAAGAATTCCTGCGGACATGTAAACTTTCACTCTAAAATACAGTATATGTTTCACTTGTGGGGCTATTTAGACAATTGCATTTAAGTATAATTATTAATTTGAAAAGATTTGCTATATGCTAATATGCCATATAATGGTAGCATCGAGCCCATGCTGATTTCGCAACTTCTTTTTGAATTCGCAAGGAGAATCAAGTTGTGTGACAAACCATCTGGCGTGTCAGGGACAGGGATAATAATGGCCTATGAAACAAATTGTACCTAAGTGGTGGAAGACTGTGTAGCCTGACATGTTATTAATAACATTATATAATGCTTATAGCCTATAAGCCCATGGCTGGTCTCCCCATTAGCCTTACGTCTAGAGTTTAAATAAAGTAGACTTACCATTCGACTGCTGTACACACGTAAGACCTGTGTGGATTAGAATACGAGTGTGGATGCTGCTTGGTTTTTATAAATTTCCTTATCTGTTAGTGGTTTGTTCGGTCGACGTAACACATACGTCATTCCGATTATATATTTTTTGATTAGCCTAATAATTTGATTAGACACACAGTCCTGAACTTAAGAAGGCTATAATGGACTGGATTCATATTATAGTATTAAAGTGTTTGTTAGATTTAAATGTATTTAATGTAAAAAAAAATTGCTGTTAGAGATAACAAGCAGAAGTCCTATCTTAAAAGACATATGTGGTAAGCAATATTACTGTATATTTCCATGGTAACGTGGAGTTTCAGGCATAGGCCTATGGTATTATGGCGCTGGTTTCAGGTAATAACCTACTTCTGTTTCCATAGTTCCAAACATAACAGTAAATCAGTAGACTAACCACAGTTCTGAGTAGCCACTATTGAATTATTACAGAAGCTAGCCCACTCCACTGCTGCATATACATCTCTAAGGAGTTTCAGCTCTTCAAGAAACAACAGATGCTTGCTGCAATAATGCAGCACAGCGCTATACTTTTTATTATTGTTGTTGTCCCTACTTTTGTCTGCTCACCAGTTCTTTATTCTGCAAATAATCTATATAAAATATTACCAATGATATAAAAGACCCAGAAAAGCATACAGTATATACACAATAAAGATCCATACATTTAATAATAAAAACTGATGACAAAATATAAAACATATTTGTAAAATTGCAGCATTTAGAATACAGTAATTGTGATGTTATAAAAAAGCTTTTGAATATTCAGAAAGATACATTTTTAAATAGAAAACAATTGCACTCCTTTGTACATTCAAGAAATCTGACACACTAAACTAAACTAAAAAAAAAGAAATGCTATAACAAAAAATGAAACGAGCTTTACATGTTAGCAGTCCAGTAAACAGTCAAAGCAACACATAACACATAATAACATCATTAATCATGAAAGCAAATCCTTTCTCTCAAGTGAGAAAGCAAGAAACGCAACATTCGGATGCCCTTTAAACATAAAATAAAGTACTATATACATTAAATAATTAATTTTAGTTTTTTTTACAGACTCCAGTCAAACAGTTATAGGAAAAGTTTTTATTTAAGCCTGCCTGGAGTTAGCAGTTGAAATTCATTTTTAAAGCGTCATCAAATTCTCAAATGAAAATATGAACTATGTCAAACTAGTCCAAATATACAGGGTTTAAAAGTTAAGCACAAAGGTACTGGCAACCAAGTTTTCAGTTTGTTTGTTTGTTTGTTGTTTTTGTTTTTAACCAAATACATTTCAAGCATTTATAAAACTTGGACAATACACGTCTGTTTCCATACAGTGAGTAGTGGACGGGTATATTTATTAAACGTGTTCACAATTATCTCCATCATGAATGTGCATTTTTGTGTATGCACATACATAATTTGCACAGGTGTGCTGTGTGTGTCTGTGTGCACAGATGTGTGTGTTAATATGGTAGTCTGCCGCTGTGTATAATATTGGCCACAAGGGGCAGGGTTGTACAGTACTTACAGCACATGAATCCCTATTAATAGCCTTGTGAGTCCATCCTGATCTTGCAAGCTCCAATTAAATTTTCCTGCAAGAATCCATTTGGAACCCCTCCATTCAAAAGCGTTTGTCAAAAGTCGGTGCAAATCCATTTACATAAAACCTCCTAGCATACGATCGGACTCCCTTTATCTCACCCAGTCAGTATGTTTAAAAACAACAGCGCTGGTGGAAAACAAAACTTTTGACATATGCTGATGTCCTCCTCTGGGATAAAAATTCAGTTAGATTGGCCTGCTTGTTTTTTAAATGGGCAACACATTTTTATGCTTTGAGGGGTTCTAGACTGATACTCGCCGCAAAATTAAATTAAAGCTTGCGAGATCAGGTGGTCTTGCAAGGCTATCTGGCTAATAAATTAACAAATTGACACTGCATTTGCTGCAGTAAAGAGTGTACGAGCGCATGCATGTACACTAGTTTTGCATTAAAAAGAATGGTGTTCACATTAAAATGTGTTCCTTTCAACTGAGTTACTTCATTAGCCTGCTGTTACCAGACCCAAAATTCACTTTGGGATAGGGTCTGTGCATGCTCCACCGGGACCAGTCGTCATCTTCTGGGTATAGAGCTCTGGTTAATTTAGAAAATATTGAACAGAATTTAACCAATCGGTGTGCTACGACTCTTTTGATAGCCTCATCTAGCTCTACCACCATTTTGAATCAAAACACTTGTGACTTCAAGGTCATCTCACTAACCCACCTTGATTGGCCGCTTGTAGGGTGGACCAACAATTATACTCTCAGTGAGATGAGAGCAATAGTCAGGCGGAGCCAGGCTTGGATTTCATGGCAGTTGGATGCAAAACACTGGTATTATGCATGTAAACTCTACAAATGCATTTTCCCTGCTGATAATTAAACCAGATTAATAACATGAACATTATAATTGTTTCAAATGTAGTGTGTGTATGTGTGTGTGTGTGTGTGTGTGTGTGTGTGTGTGTGTGTGTGTGTGTGTGCAAGCGCATAGTACACCCCTATTCATTCAGAGCCTTATGAGTCTTAAAGCATGAAGGGTCATGCGGCATGTTAACAAACACCTTGATCTTCTTCAGGGTCTTCAACAGAGAGCGAGGAGCCCCCTGACTGCGCAGGACCCTCAAGCTCTGCGTCAGACCTTTAGCTAGATCCACGCCATAGTTCTCCATCTTCCACAGATGTAGGAGCTGCAACACGTACTGCCTGGGCAGGCAGGAAGACACCACGGCCTGGACGTCCTCCGGGCGAACCTTGACCCCCGGAAGGCTGTCACCGACCTTGAGGAGGTCGTCCAAGGTCATATTCTTCAGGACCGCACAGCGTGAGACCCTCGCGCAATGGTTCACCCCTGCAGGGACCAGGAATGTACGTGTAAATACACTGTCAACCACTGTACGCTGCTGAAAGGATTATGTTATGTAAGTACTTAAATATAGCTTACTGTGGATGCTACACCATAAAGTACATAATGCTTACAGCACTACGTAGCTTGGGTCTTACATTCATTAAGTAAATCATCATACACTACATACAGCTCTGGAAAGAATGTAGAGACCACTGCACAATATAATAGTGCAACGACATTGTAAATGTAAATCAAAAATATAATACAAATAGAACTCTAGAAATATAAAAATACATTTGTGATATGTAAATGTGTTGGTAAATACAATGTTTTAATATAAAAATAGTCAATGCATGTACAGTATTTGAGGCACATATCAGTATTGTGTAACATTCTCTTATTGTGAAAGAGATGTTGTTCTCCATATCGTCCAGCAGCACTAATAGCCAATCACTCTGACCTCGCATGCTGTTGTACAGCTTGTCCTGGTCCTTCTTCAGCTCCATCCATAGCCTGACCTGAGGAGGGCAGGCCTTCTTCAGCCTCTGCAGGCCCTTATGATCCACCCTCTGGCCCTGACGAGTCTCTGCAAGCCTCTCCAGCGGCACAGAGGACAGCTGCAGAGAGATTAGTGAATGGAAGAGAGCCTCCTCGCACAGCGTCACATCTGGGATGTTGAGGGAAGGAGAGGGATACTTAATATAAGTCGCAGTACTTAATAGATGTGCAAATGACCACAACTTGTATTGCTGATATACAGGAACCAGTGTCACAAAAGCATTGTGCTGAGTGGATGGCATTAGTAACAGCTAAATGAGGTTCAGGCTGCACTACTAATGTAGAATAGTCTCATATTAAACCCATCCCCACCCCATCCCTCTTTTACTCGTTGAAAGATACAAGACAGCTAATAACTCTAGTTTCAAGTTTCCAAGATGAATATGAATATTGTGAAAACAGGAAATATCTATAGCACTGAAACTCATTCAGCTTTTACTAGTTGAGTCACGTTCGTTCACGTTAAAATCCTATAAATAAACGAACCACAACCTGTTCCCTAGAAGGCTCATCACAAATCACACATCAAGCCAATACAGTCAAATTGTTAAAAACCAAATCCTTCCATTGAAACTTTATATCTCTTTGTTTTCAAAACAAAGATAATGAATCATCATGCCTCAGATTTACTATTGTTACTGACTCAAGCGACACAATAAAAATAATGAAAACATGTTATTTGAAACCATAATTCAAGACTGTGTTGATCATTTTTAACAAGATATTCAGCTTGACATACAGTGTGTGTGTAACATGTCTGTATGATATACATATCTGTAAGTGTGTCATAGTTAAATTGTCATTAATTAAAGACTGTATTGTTTCTTTTAAACCAGATTTGAATTTGAGACATTTCAACTCAAACTCTAGAACCCTGCCAAAATCTGTGGTTTTATGCAGTCCACTAGATGCCAATTTGCGAATGAAGTTTTAAAATACTGAGTAGCAAAGTCGAGCCCATCTTTTCTTGGTCTCGTTGATGTTTTGAGTCATTATCCTCTGTTTTGGTTGTCTGCGGATGTGATAGTTAAATTGTAATTGAACCATCATGGGTCATTAGGACAGTTGTACTATACAGTTGTCTATTGCTGCCTTCTCTTCCTCCTTGGTTTTTAAGAAAAATGGGAATGTGAGTAACAATTTGACCAAGGAAATTCCCTGAAATATGACTGCATGTCTGAGATACTCCAGAATGAAACATTTTCAAGCTGTTGACAGCAGAGGTTTGGTTGTGCGTGTGAACGTGTGAGTGTGTGTGCTATGTGTGCCTGTAAGATGAAAATGCGCATGTGTAAAAACAAACCAATGCTTAATGCTGTATGAGCAGAATGTCAGGTGTAACAGTATCAATGCATACCATTGACCTCACCGGTAGGGCAGTGTGCATAGCGTTTAGAGCACTCCAACACTATGGAGGACTTCTCTGGCTGTACACAAAGGCTGTCCATAGTGTAAGTTCCCTGTCTCAGTGTCTTGAGGCCCAGATGTGTGCAGTTCCTGTGAGGAACACATGGTTCTGTAGAGGAGCGTTCACTGGAGAAATGACCAGCGGGACAACGCTCACACACCGTGTCAGTCTCTGCTGTACCTGGAAGATGAAAACTGATTTTTAAATGAAAGGTCCTTAAAACAAGTCCTTACAACAGATATGGTGGTTATGTGAGACATAACATGAACACTGTATCATTGTATCATTGTATCATGAACAGAGTATAAACGTTTTGCAATTTTGCAAGCTTTTCTAACCTGTTTTTACATTTTTTGCTATTTTGAAGATTTCTTTGTGTGAACTGACATTCAGTGGAGGCTGATTAAGCAGAAATCAGGATGGTGTGGTTGATCGTGTGACAGACATCGAAAACATAATATGACAAGAGGAAACTATTGGAACCGTCACATGGTATACCACATGGTGAATAGGTATCGTACTATTCCAGATAAGCATGTCATCATTCTGAATAACAACCGCAAACGTTCACCTGCGTGAGCTGACGGTAATCTCACAAAAGTGTGTACCTGTCCTGTCCGATTGATGTAGGCTTTACCATCCAGCAACTGTAAAAATCAGTGCAACTTATTTATGAGTTGCTGTCATCTGCATTCAAGGTTCCACACTTTGCTACAAATGGAATGATAGCTTAGTGGTCTGAGGGTTCTGATGCTCATCCAAGAGGTCCTGGGTTTAATCTCTGGCATGGGCCTATAGCATCCTTGAGCAAGATTATAAAATTGCCTGTCTGTCACTTGTCCCTATCTTAATAAATCTCATCCCAAACTCATACCAGTAGTGCAAGCTCTGCCCATACAGTTTGCTTGGCTTTACATACAGTATCAGTCTGGGAACTCACAATTGGAAACTGTTTGTCAGATATGCTGTCAAGTATTGGACCACTTTCAACTGACAGTGATTTTTAAATGTGTGATATCAGACAATTGTTTCACCTTCATCCAATCAAAACCATTTCCAATGCTCACTGCACTGCAGTAACCCATGTGGATGCTGATTGGTCTGTGGTTTTCTACCCCAGCGGTTTTCAAACTGTGGGTCAGGACCAGGTCACTGAGAGGGAGTGAGTGGGTTGTGAAAATGGAAAGCGGCCATTGAATGAATTAAGAATATCAATTAATGGCATCCGCGCTTTACTATCGCGTTCCACTCACTGGTCCTGAGAAAGGTTGCGGCAAAATAGACTAATTCTTCCTGATTGGATGAAATCCTATTTAGCAGCACACAATTGCATAGCATTAGCTAAAATGGATAGGTTACATTACCGGTACTTGGTGTTTGGTGGGTCTGTAAATACATTAGTCCTCTATAGGTGGGTCAGCACATAATCGTTTGAGAACCCCTGCTCTACCCTACTGACCATTTTCAACTGCAAATTGTATAGTCAGAGCTTCCAATATCAAATCAACAAGATGGTTACACCTAAACAGGTGAAACAAAACTGACATAGGAGAGTTAGGCAAATCTCAGTCAATTTGGTGTGCATTACGGATTCTTTCAACTGTGTTGAAAGTGAGTTTCTGGCCTGAACCTAACACCAAGGGGGTTACCTTGTTTCGAATATCAACTGAAGAACTTCAATATATCCAATCAAGGGATATAGCGACAAGGAATTCAACATTGAATATTGCTATAATGTTAAATTCAAGTTTTCATCCTAACACTGCTCAGTTTCACAAATGAACCATTCAATTTCATAGTGGATGTGACAATCCACTATCCTGAATAGGATATCTAAAGAACATACATAATTATCTGTTATATGTCAAGGAGACTATATATATATA
>JAODLL010034649.1:0-22364 GCA_026546735.1 Forbesichthys agassizii | reverse complement strand
GTGGGATGCTTAGCTGGTGTGATTAGGTGACGACAATAATATTGAAAGGTGCATGAGGATGATATTAACACAGGCGTCCACTCACAATAGCATAGTAAACACATTATCGGCACCTAATGTGCACAAATACCTGTGTGTGTTATGTGAGATATTTATATCTCCGGAGATTCAACAGTGTTTCTGTTCTGACGTCTAGCAAATAGGTGTGTGTGTGCGTGTGAATAGAAGCTTTTAGGAGGGTACGCACGTAGACTTGCGTGATGTGTATGTAATTAGTTTGGCTGACAGGTGCGGGCACTTGCTGGGATGTCTCGGCGGAAGGTGTGGTGCGGGGAGGGGAAGCTGTCGGTTAAATGTCAAACTGGGGGAACATCTTGTGCTCCTAAAATGGCCGCTTCTTCTCTCGCTTGGACAGCTGTAATAACAGCACAATTACATTTTTCCTCCGTGTCCACGCCTGGACTCTTCACCCGTAGCACTACGAGCAAGAATACTCTTACATGCGTCTCAAATTAATTGAGCTCCAACGCTTTAGGTTTCACTGCGACAACACATTTCAACGCTTCAGAAAATATTAAGCGCATAAACGAATATCAAGTTAACTAGAAAGGAGAAATTATTTTCTCAGGGCTGAGAAGGCAAGAAAATATCATGTATATACATACATACATACGGAAACCACTTCATTTAATGTAAACGGAGGCCGTGTATTCTGGCAAAAAACATGCGTGAAAGGATTTGTTTTATGCATCGGTTGGAGACAGACAGTTGAGGTGGATGACGGCACAAGGGAAGTGCATGAGAGATAGCCAGGAGAGAGAATCTGTCAGAGTAATGGCATTATCCAGGGAAGGAGAATCAGATTATTCCCAGTTAGGGACGGAATACAATGCCACATAAAAACGTGACATTTGTTCAAATCGAATCAAAGGGGGGCGCCCTCACGCTCCTTTCTTATCCAATAATGTGAAAAATGACGACAATACGGCAACACTTTTATACCTCCCTTGTTTTGTTTCGGGCAGCCATAGGAATCACACACCTGTTAAAACACGGCTCGCAGCCGTAGCCACGTAGGCTACGCGTCATTATACTAATGATTTGCAGCTATCAAACACACACACACAAACAATAATGGCTGTGAAAGTGGCTGAGAAGTTTGATCCTCGAAAAACAAAAGTGGGAGAGCCAAGCCCTAATAGTTTCCTCGGTTCGCTCCCCACGTCCCGGCCCAGATGTTGCCCTTCCAGATATCAAAGCTACTTGTTCTGAGGAGGTCAGAAACATGCATGTTGCTCTATTACGTCCCTGCACTCCTTACGATGGTGTTTCCACCCGGGCGCGGGGAATAGCTTAAAGAAGGAGGCCCTACCAAAACATAAACAGACATGTGGGAGGCATTAAACCTGCTAATGAGCCTGGCGACACAGCCAGTGAGATAGAGAGAGAGAGAGAGAGAGAGGGGGAGAGAGAGAGAGAGAGAGAGGGACAGAGATACAGAAGAGAGAGACAGACAGAGGGAGGTCATATAGATGATAGACGAGCGTAGGAGTGAAACCACCACATTCGACGTATAGGGATTCACTTGAGGTGCTCGCACAGACCCGATTCCGCCAATTTATTAACGGCTGGCCCAGTTAATTTGCGGTAACTGGGGCATGTGGCTTCGGGCAAAACATCCATCTGAGAGCGACCGGTGTGGTCCGGTACTTCCTGGTCCGAGCCCCCGGGAACCAATGAGAATGGGGAGTAGGTTTGGGTTATTTCGTAACACTTAACGAGATAACTGTTAAGTAAAACAAGAAGCCAAACTATGCGGCCCCTGTTTTCAGTAGCCTCATTTCAGAGAGCCTCTCAGTATAAAAAAAAAGTTTTATAGATTTCCCGGAAATAAGAAAAATGGATTTACCCGTTATGTACGTTACCCGTACTCCCCTCTGCTGTGATCTTTTGGTCCTACCGATGTATATACACATATATATATATATATAACAGAAGGCACCATGCACCATATGCCCATCGGATGTGTGTGATGTTTGCTATCTTAGCAACAATATATTATGTCGCGCACGGCAGCAGGTGAATGGCATTTGTATTGTCTTAACCTTGACCTCAGGCCTGTAACATCTGGAGCTGTTCCCCATCTTCCTCGACAGCTTGCGCTCCGCCGGTAGATGCCCACCAGTTTCCCCAGCACACCCCGTGTTTCGTTTATCACATGTTGTTTGAGTGTTGGGGTCCATATTAGTTTGGGGTTGTATTTTGTTTCCTGCAGATTATTGTGTTCGCCACGTAGTATAGGTAGCGTCTGTTTCCACGTGCCATCTTGTTCGCGCAAAACTCGTATTTCCGCTCAAGCCGTGTGTCTTCGTTGTCTTGTGTCTGCACTCGCCACTCATACGCGTTACAACCAGGAAGGTCAAATTACTCTGCCAAGTAGGAGCTAATGGGAAAACAGCAGTACAACAGAAACGGAGGCTGTACATTTACTAAATGCTCTAAATGAATGAACAGAAATGAATGGATGCGCGAAAAAGAAAGAAATCATTATTTACCCTAAGAGGTATCTGCTTGTGTGGTTACAGCACACACACACATATTGTGGTAGCGGTATCATAAAATCAAAGGAATTCACATAAATGAGAGCTTTACAAGCTGCCGTGTGTGAGTTGGATCCAAGATAACAGCATGGTGCTTGCACTCTCCTGTGTGGTCACGCTCATTGGCCATTACAACAGCAGCAGTAGTAAATTGGCTTTATTGCTGTAGACTGAGAGCGAGAGGCTCCCTGGAAAATCTGCGGTGGTGAACATCTGGAAATCCCCTCTCTAAGAGAAGAGGGAGCGGGGGGGAACAAACACGATGGGCATAATTGTACTGGGCTTGTTGGCGGGCAAAGGAACATAACTCCACAAAGTTATTCTGCAGAAGTTTGGCTTCCAAGGTTGGCCTTAAACACTGACACAGGTTCCGGAGGCAGATGCATTGCTCCTCTAACCAGACAGTAGTCTACCAGTCTGGGTGTTTGAATCCTAGCATGAGTTCGAACCTGAGAGTTGGCCTACCTGTACTGTAGCCCCCATTGAGCAAGATGCCAAACTGCTGTTAGTCAGCTATTATAGCTATAACAGTCAGCATATAACAGCAACATAAACAAAAGTAGCAAACACCGCTCACAACAACAAAGCCGCTTTCTACTACGCTTTCCTTAAAAATGTGTTTTAACGTGTGGGGACGGCAGTGCAGAGAGATATTATTTAGATTTGAGCTTGAAGTCAGCAAGCTGTTCTCGAAAATAACTAACCCTGCCTTTAATAGCACCCATTGTAAGTCGCTTTGGATGAGAGTGTCCGCTGAATGACCTAATTGTAAACAGAAGCCCACGGGAAGAGCGCTATTACTGTGTCATACTGTTCTCCCCTTTGTCAAACCTCTTCCAAACGAAACACACTCTGTAAAAGGCAACTGCTATTCTGCCAGAGTTCTTCATGCTTTCACACGGCGATGAACACACGTACGCGCTTGTTTGCATAAATCCATTAAACATAAGCGGGTGTGTGTGCGCGTGCGAAACACGTCAAGTATACTTGATGGCACAAGTTGCACATGTCAAGCAGCACAGAGCTAAAAGGTCTGCGTGGTCTACAACGTCAACGTCAAAATTCAGGGACAGTTTATGCCAAAAAGAGCGTGGAAAAGCCATTGATGTGGTGGCTATATAAAGAGCATCAACTGTTTCTTTATATATTGCTTTTTCATGGAAAAATTCATCGATAAATTATTTGCTTTTGCAAAGACTGCTACAAAGGTGTGACGTAGGCCATGTGGGATTTAGTTGGCATGCTACATAAAAAAAAAAATCATCTCAATATATTGTTGAATATATGAGAAAGTATTAACAAAAATGCTTTATTTTGTATTTGAGACGCATGCTTTTTTTTACATATTCAGTGTACTATGAATATGTAAATATGCCTTATTAGTTCAATGACCAATGGCCAGAAGTGCTGTATTACTCTGGAGACATTAGTAAAGATTATACAAAATGGAGGCTGCATTTGGTTTACCAATAATATTAGGGGAATGGACTGAGCTGCATTTGTAACTACTGATGTCCAATAACATTTCTTATAAAACTATACACATTACTCCTGTTAAACTAGTGTTCCAGACTTAAAATGTTTACACACACACACACACACTATAGTGTTAATACAGTATATATACACAAAACATATACACTCTTTGTGTGTGTGTGTATATATATATATATATATATATATATATATATATATATTTGTTTTTTTCACCTGATATTTAAGTGGAGCCATGTCCAATTTGCTTTCACAAAAAACATGACATGATTCCATGAGCCATTCCAATCAGTGTCAACACATAACATAAGCGAGTCTTGCATCTCACTTAATAAGCTCTGTCACTGTGAATCCATGTTCACAGGACTAAAATAACATGAAAGACCAGACTTTGATACTCCGGGGAGGAGACTATATCTAATTACCAGTGGAATAGCACAGGGACTCTCAACAATGTCAACAATCACAAGCTATTAGGAGCTAAGGGGCTCAGAGCCATCGTGTGACTCTGAGCACTGAGTAAACAAGTTACCACAGCTTTTCTTCAGATAGAAAAGGCAAGTGGAGATGGAGAGAGATAGAGAGAGAGCAATGATGAAAAGGAAAAGAAACGGGAGGCGTTCAATGGGTGTTTAAACCATCAGCAAGCTAACACTAATGCAGGTCAAATAAAGTCAGTAAGCCTGGTCCTGGCAATAGCACATATAGCTCCTCCCTGGTGGAGTCTAATGCAAACGGATTTAGGAGTATTTTTAGCTGCCATCAGGCCTACATTTCAAAGCAGGTTAATTGCCAACCCGGGAACACCAAGGGCACGGATACTTATTTTGTAGGAGAAACGTGGGCATTCTTGACTTGTCACTGCAGAGGTTTGGCCCACTATTTAGAAAATAGTTTTCTGTGCCATAATTAACCACTCATCGTTTCACAACAACAAGCATTACCACCCCCTCCCCATGCAACGCAGGTCAGAAGGTCACAGGACAAAATGCCACATCTGTCTGAAGCTATTACTTCACAAAGATACATAAGTATGTGACCTTTGACCCTTTGACTACACGGGGTTGGACCTGTTAGCGTTCATTCCTCAAAGAACACGAGGACCATTTAAATAAACATATGGTCGAAGCCAGCACACTTTTTGGTGTATTCGCTCAAGTTGTGTTATCTGATGTAGTGTTTAATTTAAGTATTAAAGCATTTAATTAAAATGTTGTTTGAAAGTGGTGAAGCACATTAAGAGTAAAGTGACATTATAGGCAGTTGAACTTCTTCCTGTGCAGTGGGCATAAGATAAGATGTGTCAGAGCAAGTTAACAAAGGAGTTAACTTGATTACATTTTTGCAATTATAAGGAATAAATCCCATTACTGTTACAGATGTTCTCCAATTTGAAATTAAAAATCCCTTAATTAAGTCTTGTGGAATTTAATAATAATGTACCGTGAGTCTCAGGGACTGGTTTTGGAAATATAACGGTTATAGAGTAGATATTTAAGTCTAAAGTTTTTAACAATGTGTAACAAGAGGTTAAAATATAGCCTTGTGGAGTTCAAGAAGGAATTCACATAAAAAACAAAAAACAAATACAAAATAATTTTCGAGTAAACTCACTCGTTGCCCATGTTACCACTAGTGGACATTGCAGGACATATACAACAGGTATCCCTCTTGCGTATTTCGCACCCAAAAGTGTCAAACCGTCTGTCAGTAAATGCTATCCTGAGCTCGCCTCAAGATGTGAGTAGTTCACCTCTGTAGCATAAGCATCGCCAAGTTCGCTTTCCGTCACCGCTGCAAGTCACTGGATTTAATTGACATTCCGTGGTCTCTTCCATACACTTCCAGTGTGTCTGGGGATTCATTCTTGGAATTTGAAAGGCTACTGCAGTGTGTGTATGTGTGTGTGGATGGGGGAGGAGGTGATTGGGGTTAACACTAAGCAGGTTCCACCAGCTCAACGCAGCCCCAGTCAGGACACTCACCCGGGGCTGGTCGAGGGTGGAGGCGCGCCGGCGATCCTCCGGGCCATCCTCTTGCCTGACCTGCTGGAACTCATGCCTCAGTCGCTGTATCCGGTCGTGGTTGCTGGGAGTCATTTGGCTGCTGCGGACATGGATGGAGGGAAATGGTTGGGGAGAGACAGAGAGGTAGAGAGGGAGAAGGGAGGGGGAGAGAGAGAGAGAGAGAGAGAGAGAGAGAGAGAGAGAGAGATAGAAGGGAGGGGGGAGAGAGAGAGAGAGAGAGATATGAAGGGAGGGAGAGAGGGTGGGAGAGAGAGAGAGGGGAGAGAGAGAGATGTGTTAAATGTGAGGCACAGGAAGGCCAAGCTAAAAGCCTCTACCTGATGAGAGGTTTACATGTAACCACGTAATGACCTTCAATACCATTTAGGTAATGTTGCAACATGATGCTTTTATCCTAAGTTATCCTAAGCAAGAACAGCTACAATGAGCAGGTTATGGTGAGGCATCTTGCACTAAGATGCTTACAGATGAGTGGGGTTTGCTGGGGATCAAACCCATGACCTCAGTGGTGTGTGTCTGCCAAAAATTCCCATTTTAGTCACATAAAACAGTGGTTCTCAAAGTGGGGGTCGGGATACATAGATGATAGGGTTCAGAAGATGATTTTCAGAACTGAAATAACATTTTTAAATGATTAGACAGCATATGTTAGCCATCATTGTTTGTAGTACAACAGCTGTACATTACTTTGATGTGTTCTGCTACTAGCCTATATTTAAATACTTTATAATCATATTATGCCTGTTATTCGGGATAACGGGGGTCACGAGTCTCTGGCACTGTTATTTTGAGGGTCGTGAGATGAAAAGTTTGGGAACTCCTGACATACAGTACAGCAGGGGTTGCTAACCCTGGTCCTGGAGAGCCTCAGCCCTGCATGTTTTAGATGTCTCCCTGCTCCAACACACCTGATTCTAATGAATGTGTCGTTATCAGGCTTCTAACCACCCATTCAGTTGAATCAGGTGTGTTGGAGCAGGGAGACATCTACAACTTGCAGGGCTGAGGCTCTCCAGGACCAGGGTTAGCCACCCCTGCAGTACAGCATACTGTAAAACTAACTGCTGTTGTTGATCTTTCCTTCTTAGGAAACCTGCCCCAGAGGATTCAGCTAGGGATTGTTCAAATGAAGAGGCCCTCGTGTTGCCTGACCTGACTAGATCACACAATAATCCAATGGAGAACTTAAATGGTTCCAGTCACGTAACCGATGAGCTGATATGTCAGCCGTGGGTCTGAATGACATCTCCGTGGGCCCTCCCTGGTAATAATAATACCAGGAGGGCGTCCTCAACGCACCATTGTACGTGATGAATGTCCTTTAAGACTGTATGAGAATATACATGTAGGCCTTTTATGGTGTGCGGCCCTTAAACACTGCATTGTGGAAAAAACCCCATCTATATCCTCTTCATTAGGGGCTTTGAGGGCCCTGTCAATAGGAATCAATAGTCTTTCGGCAGCTTAATCAGCCTCCCCTTTCATCACCAGCAGCAACAGAGACAAAAAGCATAATTGTGATGAGACAAGAGGCTGGGTCTCTTGGCCCCCGTTTTCTCAAACCTTAAGTAAAATGGTAAACGGGCTCATTTATCCAAAGCGCTTTACAGTATTTTGCCTGACCCAGTCACACACACACACATACACACACATACACTGATGGTGATCGCTGCCATGCAAGGTGCGACCAACCACCAGGAGCAGTAAGGGGTTAAGCATCTTGCTCAAGGATGCTTGCAGGTAGGTCAACAACTGGTGTTCGAACCCACAACCTTCCGGCTAGCTTCCGGTAGCCCAACACCCAGACCACTAGACCATCCTGTCCCTTAAGTCTGGCAGGGCTGTGGAATCTCATCTTGGTAGATGGATGAAAGATATGAGAGTAAAAATAAGTAATAGCTCCGCTGCTAAACTTAACTTAAAAGCAGGCGGACACAAGCGTGCCTCACTGTAGCTCACTGTTTATGTTTTGAAGCACAACCGTCACAAAACCCTGATAACAAAACATATGAGTGGCTGTAGAGAAATAGCAGTAGAGACGAGTGGTCAAATAAAAAAATTTAAGAAAAAAAACTTTACCCAACGCCACGTACCAGAAAGACAGAAAAGACGTCGGCAGCATCGAGTGCCCAGGGAGAGCAAAAAACAGAAGCCGTGTGACAACTGGAAGGTAAAACAAAACTAACTAAAAAGGGCCACTCGGCTGTCATTCGGCATTCTGTGCGCTCCAGAGTGGCACCGAATGCTTATTTAGGCCAGGAGGACTGTGGACATGATTGCTCCGATAATTGCAGATTGGAGCGAGCACATCCTTCTGATTATTATGGCCACTAGGACGAGCTGCCAATCAACCTTCATTAAAAGCACACCAAATAGGATGCACGCAGCTCGCCGATTTACCTTGAGTGGCACTTGGGCGAGGAGCGCTTGTCCTGTTATTCATATAACCTGATCAAAATCAATTGTATTAGTTATGCCCCATTTGATTCCCATAGTTTTATGTGTATGAGAGCACCGGGAGCATACATTAAGCCTTTTATGTGGATGTGGGCAATTAAGTCGCTCATTGGCGTGTGAGGCGGCTTATGCTTTTAGGCTAGGGTGTGACGGTGCAATCCTGCTATTAGAGTTCATCGCAAAATCAATGTTCCCTTGTCTGTTGGCACTGTGCGTACCCTACGTTAAACTAATTAACGTATTCAAGTGTAGTCTATAAACATGAGGACGTAATACTGAATATATACTGGTGCTACTGTAAAACAGATGACAGCAACTGTCCATTTTATTCTACTGTACGGCCATGTCAAGTAAAATGTCAGAGAACATTCAACAGCTAACTAAATACTATCCTCAAATGATTTCTGTATTCCAGTCTGGTTTGAAGCTATGGTGTTTTTCTGTTGTAGACCATACATTTTGGAAAATTACACAAATACATTTAAGCCTAATCATAAACCCCATAAAACCCATTTGATTCAGTTTAGTCTTCCTAAACTGAGTCAAATGGGTCTAATTTTACAATTAATGTATTTATTCTTGTTTGGATATTTTGGTATAGCACATTATAGTGTCAATAATGGAATGAAAATACATCTGTATATCTAAATAACACTTTCTCAAGAAACAACCCGCGATGTCCTTATTGGCCCACATGTTAGCATTCCCGCTGGGCTCCACGCTCGCAGGGACAAAAGCATGACTTTCTGAACACATGGAGAAATACCATGTCCAGCCTCATCCATCAAGCTGCTTGCAGCGAGGGCTACGCAACGATTAACTACATAACTCACTGAGCAAATCGGACTTTACACTTTTTACTTGGGGAAGTCGTGGAGAATCTAAACTAAACGAGTTTGGCTGTTTGCAGGTCTCTGTAAAAAATACTTTTAAGGTTACTGCTTAAAAAAAAAAGCCCAGAAAGACTGAAATTATTTACTTATGTTTATATACGCACTTGAAAACCAATGACTGAATGCTGACCTACATCCTGATAGTGCTGCCATGCATACAGGAGTCTATGTATCAGATGTTCAGCATGAGCCTCCTAAGCGACGTAGTGCTAATGGAAGGAAGAGGCTGAGACTAGCTTGAAACAAACGGCCTTGTACATTTCCCCCTTTGAACCTGCTGGGTCTGGGAAGTGGGATCAGGGGGGCGGGGGGGTATTTTCCCCACCACCACAGCATGGGCCATTGGGCTCAGGAGGCAGCTGGGGACCCGAAGACCAGATTCCCGACCCCCGGCTACAAACAACCGAATGTGAGTCCATACACAGTCACCACACACACACACACACACACACACACACAGAGTTGTATTGTCCCTCTTTCACCCGCAGAAATGTCAGTGCGCGTGAAATAGGCCTGGTTCAGGGACATAGCGAGCATATGTTCCACTGTGCTACTGTGTGTGTGTGTGTGTGTTGTGGTGGGCCGTACAGCGGGGGGGTGAGTCTCAAGTTCAGCAGAGGCCAGAGCTCCGTTAAATTAAAGAAGCTGGAGCTTCTGTAGTGTATTTTTTTAAAAGAATTAGAAATGGAAATTGCATCAGCTGTGGGGCAGGGAATGAAATTATAGGGAATGGGAGAGTGAGGATGGGGGGGGGAAGGGGGTGGGGGTGGGGGAGAGAGGTGATTCGTCACAGCACTTCAAAGGAGGAATATATGTGCCATCCAGATTATCTGCAGGGGGTTGCTCCCCTCCGTTCTCCCATCTTCCAGAGCAGTTCAAAGTTGATGGGCTTCTTCCAGGAGGACACTCTCTGGAGCTCGCCAGCACAGAGGTCTTCTAACGCACAAAAAAGAGCGGGAAAGCCGACTGGCTCTAAGGGCTAGAGCCAATTACCTTATAAAGAGTCGAAGTCACTTTCGTGTCACAAAGCAAACTGGATCTAAAATAATTGTATTCTCGCCGTTGACTACCATGCATATTTTTTTTCCAATCTAAGGTCCAATCTAAGGTCCCGAAGTGACTTCTCTAGTGACTTCTCTATAGGCAAGTCTCGCCACTCGGCAGCCATTCATGAAACGCCTCGGGAAAGTTATAAGGAAGACTTTATTGAAGTGAATGGGTGGAAGAGATGTGCTGCGCTTTCAATGGTCACAAGGACATAAAAACTGCCTGTATACAATCGGCAGTCACATTTTGATGAAAGAAATACATTAAAAAACACTTTGCCACAGAATATGGTTCAAGGAACGGATGGAAAACGCAGAGGCTACGAAAACCTACCCAAGCGTCTCGGTAACGCACCCAGATGGCATCGCTTCGCATAACGAAGATGGACAGCCGCCTGGCGACAGGCTCGCCCAGAAGCTTTAGCACCTCGACGCACAATTAGCCAGAGTGATCGTCGCTGACTCATCATCAGGTACCACCGCCTACAACCCCCCCCACAACCCCCCCCTCCCCTTGAATACATCAAAGTCGGTAATGGGCTTGCAAAACAAGAGCTCGGAGAGAAGAATGGGCGATTTGTGTCAACGGACCGCCCTCGCAATCAGTATGAAATGTGTATTGGGCCTGGGAGGAATATGAATGAGAGCTGCTCATCAGGTTACTGGCGCCACGCATTTATGTTTGAGGAGAGAAGGTCATGGGTCGTTTAAGTGGAGCAACGGCATCGTCATCAGGCGAGCAGACGAGGCGTGGTCCCAGGCTTTTTCAAAAGGTCGGCCTTTGAGACGGGAGTCAATGGAAATCGCTTGGCCGGCCGTGAAGCAATTACTGTGCATGAAGGGCAGATAAAGTATCCCGGTGCCATTTTCACCGCCAGCATCTTCATTCTGCCCCATATAATGACATTTGTTCAATATTCATCTGTGTGTGCCCAGTTTGAAATGTCAGGTTGTCTCATGCACATGCAAAGTACAGCAAACGACTGGTACACAACACATGCTTCAGTAAGCTAGCGGTTACACACACGCACCCACATGTCATCTCCCCTTTTTCCAAAGCTGTCAAAAAGTGAAATATATAAAAACACGTCCACACTGTCGCCTGGAAGGTGGTAAATCTTGTGTCCTATTGTAAGCTCTGAACCTGTGAATTCACAGGCACACAGACACATGTTCAACCATGGGCAGTGGGAACCTTTCCATCTCACCACATCACCACTGCGACCCCACCCCCCACACACACACACTTTTTTTCTTTGAATTTTGGAAGGGGTCATTCTAAATCTTTATTCAGACTAGAATGGCCAAGCGCTCCATGCATGTCAGTAGCTGAGTTTTTTTCGTTCTCACGTTTGTGGGATTCTTTTCATGTTTGACTTAAATCTTTTCTAAGTCAAACGCAGATTTTTTGCCAAATCATTGCTTTTTTTTTTCTCTCTCTGGGGATGTAAATGGTTATTTGGATTATATTGCATTAATTCCCAAGTATCTACGTATATTGTGAGGCCACAACATTATTTCTGCAATTAACTGTTTCGGGGGGGAATCAACTTGTTTGACTAGATTTTGCTGATTCAGCATCCTCAGCAAAATGTCGTTAATGACGTTAGCGATGCGCCCACACCATAGACAGTGCATCACATTGCTCTCTCTTCGCTAGCTTTTAAATATCTTTGGCACAGATGCACACACGCTTGGAGAGACGGAGAACAATGTACCCACTGTGCGTTGTCCCATATGGCCCCTGTGCCTCCCCACCTGTGTTTTCCAACGTGGCTCGCTGACAGAGGTCATGAGCCCTTTAGGGTCACGGCGGAGGTATGCGGATAGCTGTCTGTGTAATAGTCATCCTTTGATCCAGGGAGGATTTAGCAGATGTCACACACATGCACGCACACACTTGCTGGGCTTAGGCTAGGACGCAAAATACACCAATTCACCATACCACCCCCCGTTGCTGCATTTGCTGGAACAAAGCCAAGTCCCAGCATGCCTGTAAACATCAGCACTGGCCAATAAAGCAGTAATCCAATCAGAGGGAGTGCAAAAAGGGTCATGTGACTATTCTGAGGTCGTGAAGGGGGAGGGGGGGGGGGGGTCAGTCCCAGCCAATATGAGAAATGAGAAAGAGATGGTTGTTATAATCCTGTGGATCCAATTTCACTTGAAGTTTGACAGGAGCTCTGATGGTTGCCTGTATGAGGGTCATATATTTCCAACTAAAGTGAAAAGAGGAAAACTCTTGGCGCTTCGGTGTGACTTCATAATCAGACGGGCTGTTATTTCTTATCTGATCACTTTTGATTGAAAAATGTATAACAGATTATCTGATTCCTTCCCGGCTGGCCTCGGTATCTCCGTTCGACAGATGAGGAAGCAGGCTTTTGACGTTAGCCCCTTCGGCTAACTTGCATCAAGTCAAAGGCTTAGCTCATATTTATTCCACAGCCCCCAAGACTTTCATTTATTTCAAAGAGTAGAAAGAGCAGACAGGTTTTCGGTGGGGTAGCGGACGGCCTTTGGGTCCCACTGAGAAGATAGCAGGAGATTAGATCTGCATTACCGCTGGTCATTTCTGAGATAAAGGAGCTTTTTTTGGAAGAAATCAACACATATCGGCCGGCCTGCCATTCTTTTTGCCGCAATCCAATCAAAGCGTTTTGCAGCCACACAGACAGTGCCTTTCCGTGGCTCATCTTTTCATTCTCTTCCCCTCCGACCTATAATCATAATTTGTCTTTCGTTCTCTCCTCCCTTGTCCCAGGGAGTGCCCACACGTCATTCCTCCTGCGTGAAGATGCGGGAGAGGTCATGGATTCCCCTCTGTCCACCCCCACACCACCACGACCTCATCAGCTATCCATAGCTAGCCTAGTAAGTGACAGCTGCTGGCTGGACAAAAGCTTGATAATACCCTGGATTTGTCAGGCTCTGACTTCATCCATGCAAGCCCCCTACCCCCTCCCCGTCACCCCTCAACCGCGTGCATGTGTCAGTCAGCTCCAAAGCTCCTTGGCAGACACCAAAGTAGACCCATGGAGTGATACATGCAGTTGCAGCAACGCCGCTAGGTTAAAGACTGCTCCGATAGTTAACTTAACGTGAGGTCTACGCCTATAAGGATGCATTTGAAGACTTTAGCGTATGCAGACCCTATTCACAAAGTGAACTTTGGGTCTGGTTACACCAGGCTACCCATCAGGGACCCACATTTGCATGGTCAACATCCTCAGTCTGTTTTTGAGAGCCCGCACCCACTGCAATGTCATTCTGAAGCAAACAAAAGGTCGCGCCACAGTCTGTCGCTCACACGCCACAAAGAGACGCAGCTCTCGTTCACCAGCCATCTCTCATTTACTTTCCTCCTCTGCTTGGAGTATTTGTGAAGTACAGGTGCAATCATGCAGCTGTCTGCTTGTCTGCTGCCCTCCCGCCATGCTCTTTCGCTGGCATGTTTTACAGCTCCGGCTTTGAAGAAAAAAAAAAAAAAAAGGAGAATGTTCTGGAACAGATCATCTCTGCTTTGTCTCCTCGCGCGTATACATACTGTATTTCTGCTTTGCACTGGGGCTTGCGATTCTGTGACACAAGCAAGGTTAAGAGCAAGCAGGTGTCGTGCCCCTCTGGGAGAGGAGGGAAACCAAAAAATGAGCGAGAGGCGAAAGCTGAAGAGACTCAGATGTGACTCCAGAGGCCAGCCAAATGGCTCCAGGCAAGAGACGGACTTTTCCAGGATGTTCCGGCATGAGGAAGGAGCAGTCCGTGGAGACTGATCAATTATTCAAGTGATCCTGTAAAGGCAGACAGCAGGCTTGCTAACTCAGAGTGAAGGACAGACGGGAGTTTGTCGACGGTCTATTACTACTCGAAGTACTACACACAGTAGCTCCTCTGCAATGCTTCACAGAGACATTAAAGCACTGCACCTGTTCTGACTCTGAGAAGAGGAAAAAAACGTTGTTGCATTCAGCTATTATGATTTCCCTAGCCTAGTGGTATGCATCACCGTTCCGCTCAATTTAAGCGGAAACAATATACAGTAGCACAAACTATTTGTTAAATGCATAAGAAAGGACTGTTACACAGTTGAGCGGTAATGTTTATCATGACATATACTAAAGTGTTCCAATGATTCAGATCTAATGCTATGTAACTCAATTTAAATTCAGCTGTGGAAATGTCTCTCTGGCTATATACAGTACGCTATATATAAACTGGGCTAAATGGGAATGTCATGCATCCTTGGCAGAAGAAAATCTCACATATATTATTTACGTAAACATAACGAAAAAAAAACAAACAAAAAAAAACGCACGATAAGCACACAGATCTTGACTGGGTGAGGTCACCGCTGCAAATGAAAACGAATGACCGGCTCTTTGATAACTTTCTCAGCCAGCACAATTTCTATAAGGTAATTTCAGGGGAAGAAAGGGACGAGGTGGTTTGACTGACGTCTGCATTCTCTATAAAGAACAGATGAACTTTGATGTTAAGGCTGGTAATCCCAACCAATTGATTCAAAGGCACTTACTCTGAGAGAGAGTGCTAGGAGCATGGCAGGGACTGCTTAATATAGTCACACAAGGACACGAGCACATACGCACACACGCAAACACACACACACACACACACACACACACACAAAACACAAACATTTCCATCGGACAAAACCCCACTGCCAATTATTATTAATTCATTATTAAACTAACCACGTAGACACAATTTTACTCCTACTAACATTACCGTCATTGCATCCCTATGTTATCTGTATTATTACTCAAACGTGCATAATTGAACTACAAGTTAAGAATGCAGTAGCAAAGCAGTAGGACTTTCAACATGTGTAGGACATCTGCTGACATGACATTCCAGGGGGTGGGGGTTAGGGGAATGGACTGTCACCATTAAATAAGGTGCGAAGGCCATAGGCTAAAGTATCCGCCTAAGCGCGGTTGGCCCAGCCTTTTTTACGATGCCGTTAGCTTCTAAAGACAGTATTTATGAGACATCGGCTAGCCTCTCAGGAGACGGCGAAGTAATATCTGTGAACACATATGTGACTTTGGCCTTCTTACATACTCTTTTATAGACCCCCGAGACCAAAATAAGTTGGTCTAAGTATAGGTTCCCTCCAAGCAATATTAAATGCACTTCTGCGTTATGCATTAGGAGACCTCAAACAAAACTAGCCCTGGTGCCCAGTAAGGTTGGAATTCTGAAACGATAAGTCACCTTTTGCCGCTGCTGTTTTTCTTTCCATCCATTGAGTACCACTCCAGACACCAGCAAAGGAGTCCGTAAGGCTTGGCTAGACAACCGCGTGCGCTTAAGACAACCGGGAGCCGAGTGGATTCTCTCGTGCAGCCAAGTGTGGATGTTTTGAGCGCTTTGGGCAAAATGGACCGGCACATCTGAAGTTTAACAACCTGCTAAACGAGAGTAGGTAAACTGTTGAACGGGCAGTTTTAGTGGGTGGCGTGGGGAAGGGGGGGATGGGGGGGGGGGGGAAGAGGGACAGTCAGACTGAAGGGTTTAGCAAGCCGCAGCTGAAACAGAAAACTATACCCAGAGCCTTCTCTCTCTCTCTCTCGATTCTATCTGGGATTATTGTCGTCATTGCATTCCCTGGAAACGATGCCACGACTCCATTTTGCCATGTCCGATTGGGCCCACAGCTGTGCTGTGCGAGCCCTTGAGCTCCGCGCCAAACTCAGTTTTCACACTGAGGCTGAACGAAGACCCCGTCAGTGTAACTCGCCATGCATCTTTAATAAACCATCTCGCCCCTTCTGCTGTTCTCACGTGCTGCGATGCCCGTTGGCAGATTGTTAGGGAGCCCACACATTTGTCAGGAACAGGGTGCCGCGGCTCCAAAACAGTAGCGGGGAGGGAGAGGAGGCAGGCGGTGGATAAGACAGCTCAAAGGAGGGCCTTGGGGGTGAGCTCCCGCTAACAAAGCTCAGTTCCTGCACCCCCTTCACCTTCAGACAAAGCGGCATTCAAAACATCTTACATTCCATGTTGGTGGCGAATGCATTTTGTCCGAGGAGACTGGCTTGTACTGCTCAGGCAGAAGTGTCATTTTCCCTCCAATGTTACCAAGTGCATCAATTACCCAGACTTGGCTCTAGCGGGGAAATGTAATGCAAATAGATGCACAGGGAATCAGCATGTAAATGTGCACGAGTCTTCTCCTGCAAATGTAACTGACTGACCCACATTCAACGCCTTTTCTACCATATAACGCTTCTCCAGAGCCGGTTACCCAGCAGAATGAGGGACTGCATACGGCCCTCAAATGACATTACATATGTATTTACAAATGCGGCGTTTGACATGTGGTGCATGATTTCCAGCGGGGCCGGCTGTTTCGGGAAAGGCTCATTTTTCCCTAACCAAGGTACCGTCTACACCTCCTCTGTCTCCATTAGCAGCTAACAGGCTGAGCAGACACGTTTTGCTAGCGGAGTCTGGTCCCTCTGGATGGCTCCAGAGAACGGTGCGCACAAGGATCTCATTTGACCCTGTGCCAAACGGAAGGCAACCCACCCCCGAACGTTGGAGTGACTCTCCTCAGCGGGGAGTGGCACAAAGACGTCCTCTTCACTCTCCAACGCAGCCAGGACCCTGGCCCTCTCTCCAGGCCCCCCACCCAATCATCCAAGCACCGACTCTACGCCCTTACATGCATAATAAAGGTCTGGGTGGAGAAGGGGGGTCTGTCAGTCAGCTCGGGCCCGGCCACTTTAGGCAATAACAATATTGATAGCGGGAGTAAAAAAGGCAGAATTAAAAGGATGAGTCCCTGTGATTTTATTATTTATTTCGTGCTTCCAGAACAGCTGGGTCCTGCTCTAAGTGCAGAGGGAGGAGGAGGGGGGGCGGAGGCTGGTAGGGGGGTGAGTGTGGTGGCTGGATGAAGGCAGAGGTGGAGGCAGAAGCAAAGAAAGGGTCAGGGGCTGTCCTGCCCTCGCACGTCCCCCCAGAAGGCCTGCACTGCCCCCTCATCTCTTCCACGGCTCTTCCATGCTGGATTAGGGCCCCGGATTCCTCTTCTGGGACCCAGGAAGGGAGATGGCCGAGAGGGGTCAGAGGTCGTGACCTCTGGTAATGACCGCGCAGAGGGACGAGCCTAAAGAGCCCCGGCCGGGGGCATCGTTTCAATTAGATTATCAATGTTGTGTAATAATCAATGTCGGGGTCACGGAGGGTTGGCAGATACTGACATATGGGGGAACCAAAACCGTATGAGGAATATGGGGGAGGAATTAGGGAATTGGAGCATAAAGGATGATAATCAATGTGCACTTGGGGCAATTTGTTTCGCTTCCACGCACACGAAGACTGGCGTGGCAACTTAGAACCAATAGCAACTGACCTCCAAGTATATTGAATGCGGTATTCAGTATTCAGGGATTGTTTTGATGAACTACCAATTAAATCTCTACTTCATCTCCCTCTGTGCATCACAAGCGGTCACGTCAACACAACTCACAACCGCACGGCCACTGTCTAAACATACAAATACATGAAATGACAATGCAGGCAAGGTTTCCTTTGTTGCTATCACTCCTCAATGTGCAGAGGCCTTAAAATATGTTAGCGCCCTCACCGCTCGGTGACCCCGGCATCCGCGACATCGTAATCACCCGAGTGAGGCATGTCACCGCGATGATCTACACCCCAGTTCTGCCTTCATAAAGTCGCACCGCTTCCATAAACCCTCCTTGAAGTCCCGTTGTGGAGGCTGTCGCTTGAATCAACGAGAGTACACATCCATCATCTGGCATCAGACATCCATCAATCAATCAATCAAAAGCCGGAGTTGACAGCTATGGGCCGTGTGATTACGATCTCAATTATCACCGTGAGCCACCATAAGCCCTGTGACCGGCATGCTAATCGACGGCATCGGCTGTCAATATTCAGGCCATGGAAAAGGCCATCAAGTTCTAATAGGGTGCGGAGTAATTCAATCATTTCAGGTCACCTCACTGAAATTGATCAAGTTGGAGCGATAAACAAATAAATATGCACTTAGGGCGGAAAACAACATCTTAAAAAGTATTTGACGTTATTTGTGGGATTGGCTCTATCGCAGTGAGACCATGCTGATCTGATTGACAGTGATACAGGAGGACCACAACTGATAGGTTCAGACGAGAGCAAAGAGGAAAGTGGTACCAGCTCTGCTCCATGCTCTTGTATAAGTATGTTAAGCATTAAAGCCCCATTATGCATGTAATTTTCACGCTTTTTTTTTTAATCGCTTGCTAACTTCAAACTTGAAACAAAACAAAAATGCCTCTCCTTCCAATGCCATGGAGTGCTCCCGCAGAAACTCCAGTTTCTATTTATGGCGCCAGGGCTGTGTAGAAGTACTGTAATATTTTGTCAGCATGCACAGAGAACGGTAAACTAGCGGGTCTGTTTGACTAAAAAGTGTATTAGCTTACAATTGGACTATACCTTTAAGTATTTTAGCATTGTCACTAAATACTGTAGACACACACACACATGCACAACTACTTTTATACACACACCTTTGTGCACGCAAGCGCGCACACTAAACAATCATAGATCCCTGCCCAGGCACACATAATACACACAGATCAATAGGCGCACAAAAGCTCAAGGGTCACCCCACACACACACGCACACACAAGCTTCCCATGTTAACGGAGGACCCTGAGAGAGGCAGCAACTTAAGCGGGTCTCAGCGGTCATTTCTCGGAATTAACATTACAACCGTTCTGTCCTGCCCTGTTGTTTCTAGTCAGCCGCGGGGGGGGGGATCTGAAGCTTTCGGCGGGTAACTCTAGACGGGCCCAAGGTCCTGCAGAGCGAAGGGATCTGATAACGCTTCTCTGTCCCTTCCAGCAGTCCGCTAATCGCAGGACGTTCAGTTCTCTCATCAGTTCACACAAGGAAGTTGACGGGTTCTCTCTCTCCCTCTCTCTCCTTCTCTCTCTCTCTCCCTCCCTCCCTCCAGGTGGCCCTTCCAAAAATGAGCTGTTATCACAAAGGCAGATCGTGGTGTAATCTCTCCTAATCCTCTGAGTAAACATCTTCCGAGACTGTGAAAACACGGGTGGGGGAAGGGGGGGGAAGGGGGGGGAAGGGGGTTTGGGAGCGTGTGAGAGAGAGACAAAAGGAAAAGACACGGAAACGAGAGTGAAATAGTTGTGGATAACACAGACTGCAAAAGGATCACATTGTATAAGCCATTAACAGACACAGAAGTCCCTAAAGGATTTCAGAGGTCTCTGTCTGTGTGTGTGCATGTGTATGTATGTGTGTGTGGGCAGAGGGAGATGACAAAGTAGCGTCTATCACCAGTACATGTGTCAAAATAGGTTAGCAACCTGCTCTGTGCTGGTTAGTGATTGGGGGGGGGGGGGGGGGGGGGGGTTGCGTTAAACTTGATAAGCCATGGCTTGCTAAGTTTAAGCGACACATCTAAGAACTAATTTGACTGACCAGCGCGTTTCGCACAGTAAACACTCGGCCGCGTTCTTATATATCGACGTGGCTCTGACTTGGCGAGAGGCTTTTTCAGGCCTGATTAGGTGTCTCGTCTTTGGCAGCGGGTTTCCACTGCACTGACACAAGGAAATCTGAGCCACCAGACACTGGTGACAGAGGGTGGTTCCAGGAATGGATGGCAGCCAACAAGGAGAGGTGTGTGTGTGTGTGCAAAGCTCAGTTTCATTTACCTAAGAAGTGAACTGAGTTATTTATTTCTTGATGGTAAGTCAAGATGGTAAATGAGTGAAATAAATGACTTCATTGATATCATAGTGTAACTGGTTGGAGCTGGTTTGTGACCTAGGCCACGTCTCTACCATTAAATGTGCCCCCACAAGAACAAATATGAGGTACACCAGTTTTCATGAATGGGCGAGGGCTACCATATATAATATAAGTTTATATAAATAATAGCCTGTATTAGTCTGTTAAATGGGATAATACAGTTCACATGTGGAGCAGCCATCTTGAATTTTGAGGTGAGGTTCCTCTGACTTCCAATTCAATTAAACACTTCTGACTGGGAACTTGGAAATTCCAACTTCCCAGTTCAAATGGAATGCACCATAAGGCATGTTGGATTGAGTGAGAGCACTGACCGCAGGTGAAAGGAGACACAGCTATCATGGGTTTGCCCACAGATGGCCACTGCGGTGTCTGGTGTGTGAATGAATGCTCTGGTGACTTAAACTAAGCCCCCCCCCCCCCCCAATCACAAATAATTGCTGCTACACATACTGTATGCTGTTGTAAACACATGAAAACCCACACATGCAGATGCACTACCTCAAACGTGAGTGCACACGCACGCACGCACGCACACACACACACGTGCACACGCACACAACTCATTAAAAGTGACCTCCCCCCAGCCCCCATCACAATGTGGAGGAGGGGAGCTTGGGAACAAAAGCATTAGGTAGGAGTGAGCCCTTTAATTACAGGGCCTGTGTTTGGAGAATTCTCCACTGAGCCCAGAACAATGGAGCTCTTTGGTAATGCTAAACCTGCTGAGCTAACAGATATCCTTCAGGTATGACAAAACGCATAAACACACCACACACTCAATACATGAACCAATAACAGCCCTCTTGTAGTAACTTCCAAGTGAAACTAACTAACGGAAGCGGGGAACTAAAGGAAGCATATTAAATGAACTTTTCATTCAATATTAACCACGTAGGCTAATAGGCAATTATTTAGTGTAGTCTTTAGCGCTTCATTTAGCATGCTACTGAATACCTACAGTATGGGGTCTATCGCCACAGCAAGCAGTCTTCACACACATGCGCGTACACTCACGCAAACACACACACACACACGCGCACGCACGCACGCAGCACTGAACGTGTGAAGAAAACGTATCATGAATAACTGCAGTGCTGATGGTGACCATATGACCATACGAGATGTGACAGCTTTCCCCGTCGGTGCGTTTGACAGGATTAGGGATAACATAGCGCGCTTGGCAAATTGGACCGGAGCTCCGTGTAGGATTTACAGGAAGTCATGAATCCCTCCTCCACGTCCGTTCTCCTTCCTGTCATCCATGTCTCGAGATTTAAAAAAAAAAAGAAAAATTTTTAAACTCAAAAAATTTGGAGATGAGAAGACTAGGCGATAGTTGCTATTTAATGTTTTAACGTGTTAAAGTTAGCGTGTGTGTGCGTGTGTTCCTGGGCAGAAGACTGATAAATCACCACAGTCACAGATTAAAGGCCATTATCAATTCAGCACAGCCCTGGCCCCAGTTCCCTCGAGCTCCGAGCGAAGTCTGTAGCCCACTGGGGTAAATACGAGGACGGGAAAGGGACGTTTGAAAGTCTTCTGAAGGTCCCACGGCTTCTGAGGAATTCCGGCAGTTAGCTGGGTGTGCAGGCCTGGAGGAAAAAAAAAGCTACGTATTTGCCATGACAACAGGAAGACTTGACTGGGGTGGGGGTCAGTCATAAATCGTCAACACCAACAAACACTCACGTCATGAGTCGGTCCCTGTGCAACCCACAGCCCACCCATACAAAATCCAATTATCTAACAACAACAACACAACAAACATCACGACGAAAAAAAGAAAGAAAATAATTAAATGCCTCACAACGATATCCTTACAACTTGTCAAAAACAAGCCGACCCCAAAATAGATTTTACAGCCATAGCGGGCAGATTAATATGGAATAATTTAACATATGCCAGTCTGGGATCTTGTAAAGATTAACAAGAGTGGAGAGAAGAAAGATAAAGAGAGGGAGAGAGAGAGAGGGAGAGAGAGAGAGAGAGAGAGAGAGAGAGAGAGAGAGAGAGAGAGAGAGAGAGAGA
>JAODLL010034628.1:0-14131 GCA_026546735.1 Forbesichthys agassizii | reverse complement strand
CTACTAAGTTGCCCCCCCCCCCCCCCCTCATACCCGAGACCATTGCTTCTGTCTTTTCCTCATCACTGGCCTCATTGCCGATCCAGACAAACACCTGGGAAGACACAAAGCGACAGGTGGCTTACGTGATTGTTTGCCTCACAAACAACAAACCCATGGAGCAGAAGTGCTCTGCAGCAGTGCAGTAACGGCATCCCATCTACCTGATCCCAGGTGTCTAGGATCATGACGTCATCCGTGGCGAGGTCATCCTGGGTCATCTCCCCAGGTACCTCCTCGATCTGTGGGAGGGGGAAAAAATAAAAAATAAATCAAGTTATTTTTTATTTCACGCCTGCAGAGATTACTCTTTGAGTATGATTACAAAAGCGTATAGGTTGCGCCTGGACTCACAACGAAGTTTCCGGTCTTGTTGGAGCAGGCGAAGAGCCTTGGGGGATGAGTGTCCATCTTGTCCTTGAGTCTGGCGGATGTGCGGTAGTCAGCCTTGCCTCCCAACGCCTCCCAGAAGTCATCTGCAGATGCAAGAGCACACACATCCTCCATTATGGCTCTCTAGAGGTGTAGTACTGTACACATCCGTCATTATTAGAGGTGTAGCAGATTGCATACATCCAATTATAATATTAATGTTTAAATGTTTAT
The DNA here is from genome assembly GCA_026546735.1 of Forbesichthys agassizii. Taxonomy (NCBI): domain Eukaryota; kingdom Metazoa; phylum Chordata; class Actinopteri; order Percopsiformes; family Amblyopsidae; genus Forbesichthys; species Forbesichthys agassizii. The sequence goes on along the minus strand of JAODLL010034628.1, from coordinate 13,486 downwards.
ATATAAACATTAAAACCCACGGATAAGCGGGTGAAGATGGATGGATGGATGGATATATACGTTTTAAAGCATGTAAGTTTGTGTGAGATGGAGTCAGTATACACATTTTTATTTTAAACTACCTAACCCAGGCGTTTTTTTTTTCCATATAGAAACAGTTGGGCACTGCTTCATCTATGCCACAAGATGGCAGTATTACTCTTAAACGCTGTTTCCGGAGAGATAAATGTGAACAGATAAAACGATTGTAAATACACCCGCATTGGCCAATGGCATTAAACTTCAAACTAATTTCAGTTAACCACTGGGCCTGTTTAAGCGTACAGGACATTTTATTTAGGTCCATCTAACAAACCATTAGAGATTTTTCTCACCACTTTCCCCTCCCTCGGGCAGTTGGGAGGCAGACACTCCCAGTATGTCACATAACTGCTGGGCACCTTGTTTCTCTGTGTCACTAGCCCCCACGCCTGCCCACATGAAGGAGCCCCCGGGGGTCACCAGCACGAAGGTGTCGTTGGAGTTCAAGTTGGACGATGCAGCGTCAAGCTGGAGTCACGAGGACACACACATGTAGGTTTCTATTACTGTGCATTTAGCATGGCTGTACATAAGAAACACCGTAACACCTGGTTGTGTGTGTGTGCGCTGTGTGATAAACTACAAACTACAAGTAAAATGGATACTGGGATTATATTGTAGTTCTGTAAAGGCACACTCCTTGTTGCAAGTGCAACCTTTCATCATGAGCCAAGTGTTCATATGCTGAAACTACATGAAAGTGTGTGTGGTTTTTGTAGAGGAGTAGAGACCAGTGCGTTGCAAGAGGAGGAGTAGAGACCAGTGTGTTGCAGGAGGAGGAGTAGAGACCAGTGTTACAGGAGGAGTAGAGACCAGTGTGTTGCCTACGTGTGTGTGTGAACGTGCGTGCCTGGACATGTGTGTGTGTGTGCGTGCGTGAGTGGACATGTGTGTGCGTAGGCCTACGTGTGTACGTGTGTGTGTGTGTGTGTGTGCGTGCGTGCGTGGACATGTGCGTGTGCGTGTGCGTGTGCTCACCTCCACTGCGCGGGTGTGCCCAGAGGAGCTGGAGCGCACCTGGAACAGACGCGTGTCAGCGGGGGCGCTCTGCCCCCCGTCCCGGGACGTGCCTCCCCTGAACACCACCATGGGCTGCCCGCCAAACAGGCTCATCAGGTGGGGCGGCTCCTTGCCCTGCACCACTCTGACCTGCACGCACGCACACACACACACACACAGCAGGTACATACACGCACACGCACACACACACACACACATGCAGAAGGATTTACACATTAGTCTGGGAACTCTGAATTGAAAACCAACAGCTGTCAATCAATTCATTGCAAGACCCACATGGGGATGTCTTTACTCCTGTTGGGATTAAATGAGCTACCCACTTTACAAAGGGATTTCAAATCAGAGGCGGCGCTTGTGATATCATGCTAGTTAATCATATTAGACAATCATGCGAACACACAAAATGTCTGAAACTGTTCCCCCACTAGAGGGTGTCATTGAGCTATTCCACCTGTTCATTCTCCAAAAAGGCCAGTGTGATGGTTTCTGTATCTAGGACATGTATGATGCAAGCTAGTTGCTCCAGGTTACCATTACAGTATTATTTTCAACAGCTATTCTCTTAATTGTCTACGCCTTGGGTCTGTGAAAGTGGGTGTATTTTCTGACATTGTCTGTAAAATCCTTTACACTGTCTGTGAACTATTATACCTGTAACTGTACATCTGAAATGCCTCCTAATGAATATATTTCAGAATTTTTCTCCCGCCTCAGGGGACATATCTTTACAGGGTCTAATCCCGTTAGTTTTAATTTGCTTAAATGTGGATTTGCTCCCCAATAACCCCAAAGTGGGATAGGTATTGGCTTGTACATGTGACATGGCTGATCTAGGATAAACAATGTATTTAATTATTTAAAAACAAAAAATCTCAGCTCATGTACAAAGATAAATGACTATGGTTGTTTTAGCGTTGTATGTATGCCTTCTAAAACACTCACAATGGAGGAGTTTCAGACACCGGTGTTGCTGTGTGTGAGTGTCATCGAGCAAGGTAAAAATAACTGGTACAAATGATTGCCAAGACAACTTGTCACTCGTAGACATGCCGCGGCGTCATACATGACATCAACGGGAATGCACGGACACACAATGCACGGACCCGAGTAAGAGAGGCAGAATGCTTCAACGGCCCGAAGAATGTTCACAAGCTAATCTAATACAGAGCCAGTGTGGGAAATAGCCAGTACTCTCATTACTGTTACGAAGGGCACAGTTCTGAGACAGGACAGGGTACAATACAGTATCTTTATTTAAAATTAACAGAATCAGGAAAAAACATCCACAGTGGAATGTCCTGGTGATTATGGCCACGCCAGATTATATCACTGTTTCTCATTAAATCAAATCTTAAAGATCTCATAAATAAATAACCTAATACTTGCTTTTCACTATTCATAAGCTTCTAGACTAGAGTATTCAATACTTTCTTATTAATCAAAACAGTGGTATTCAACGTGTGGAGTAAAATGGCTTTTGGTGGCCCTGAGAGAGTTTTCAAGTTGAAGGGGAATCGGAAATGATTTCCTGATGCCCAGAGGGTGGAGAACCACTGGTGTAGAAGAGCTAAAGGGGCGACCCAATACAAAATGCACCCTACACTGGCCCACTGGCTCTGTACCGACTGCTGTGACCTCATTTGGGGGGAGGGGGGGGATGAGAAGGAGCGGGAGAGGAGGGGGAGAGAGGAGGGGCCAAATACCTGCGTGGTAATATGAGCACCGGCCACCTGAAGAGACAGAGAGGTGTGAAATGACGGTGAGCAGAAGCAATGAGCGGGAAAGGCAGTAAAAAGACCCAGGAGAGTCAGGGGGGTGAAAGGGGGAGCAGAGCCCCAGGAGAGGAGGGCTACAGCTGGGTAAGGGAGGGAGCACACGAGCAGGGAACATGGATGCGGTACCTGCACAGGCCCTCCGCCCAGCTCGTCGTCCAACTGGGCCGCGAGGATGGCCGAAGCCCCGATCTCATCCTGGCTGGAGTCTGCTCCCTGCCTGGAAGGAACAGGCTGGTAAACGGTCACGTCAGCTATATGTACTTGTTTGTCTTGTCTTGTTTGGCAGGGCGAGTCATTCTCCAGAACGCGTGCTAGCTTGTTAGCTCAAATCAAAGTCATTCAGACCCTCTGCCCAACAAATTGAAACACATTGCGAAGTCAAGGGCATTGTTGTGAGCGGTGTTCTCCACTTTGTTTATATGATCCTTACGGATCCAGGGCTGTTTTGAAATACCAGTGTAGTACCAGAGAACCGTAAGATGGCAAAATGTGAGGAGATATTTGGGGAATTTGAGACAGAAAGTTTATTAGCATAAAATGATATTACAATATGTGACAATACCTTTAACGAGGAATGCAAAACATACCTTATGCTGGTGACCAGCAGGGCTACCATCTAAAAGTGACATAGTCTGTAATGTACTGCCCATACACTACTGCGTAGATGTTGATTATGTTGCCATTGTGTCCCAGTCTCTCACCACATGTAGATAATGTGTCCCTGGCGTCCTCCATGGGAGTAGCTGTACTGGATGATGTAGCTGTCTCCGCCATAGAACTGTCCATATGTAGACGGATCTACCGGCACCTTGTCTGCCCCTTCAATACGCCAAATCTATTAATACACACACACACACACACACACACACACGGAGAGAACATGTTATGGATAAGTCTATAATCAAGCCTATGTAATATAAAATACATCTTCTTCACAACAGATCACATATCAAGAGCTTTGCTTTCCCCTTATTCATTTGAGGAATCACTAAAATAAAGACACAAATCCTTTTGTCTTCCAGATTATTAATTAAAGGCCTTCCTACGCATAAAAATCTAGATTTTCCACTTGTTTGTTGTCTGCAGGGATCTGATCTGAAAGAGCGGGTTCATATTAAAATATGTCTAACATGTCCTTTAGCCAAAATTCCTCCTGTTAAACATTAATAACTGTGTTTAGATTTGAGGAACTGGCAGGGCTGGATGTTAAGCTCGCCCACTCACCTCAGGCGAGTAGTTTCCTTTTCGTGCAAGTCTAATTTTAGAGCCACTAGTCCGTCAGGCGAGATACAGTAATTGTGTCCTGTGAAGCGACTGAAAATAATCAGCCCTCATAAGCAGGCCACCAAAGAGGCAGGATTCAAATTGATGGACAGTTGTCTTGTACAATCTCTAGCTAGGAAAATAATTTCAGAGTTGCCTGTAAACTAACCAGTAGCCTTACAGCCTACATTATAGAATGAGCTATTAGACAACTTTAGCGACAGCAAGCATGTGAATGCATCGTTCTTTTCAGTGTGCTGGTACGGTCGGGAATGTGTAGTGCACGGGCTGGTGAAACTGATCGACGCTTTTACTTTTAAAATGTTACGTTTCACATGAATTATCATAAATTGCCTCGTTGACATTACATTTGCTGATCTTTTACAGTTGGCTCTGGTGTAGGTCTCCCTCCATTAGCTCAGTGCTCTGCTTTACAGTATTGGTGTTGGCTATGAACTACGTTCAATTAACAACCTATGATTCATATTATAGGCTTAATACATGTTTTCATGTTTGTGTGCATAATACCATTACACTGCCAATTTAGCCTACACTTTGTATATTCGTGGGTCACTTTCAGTTACAAACATTTATTCTCTCAAGAGTTATGTAATATTCTGCAGAGACATAACTTAACATGAATAATTGGAAAATACAGGCAATATAGAATATGTTTTAGAAACTAGTTACTCTGTAAATAGAGGTATACACAGGCTAGTAACATTTTAGTTATCAAACTGTAAATATGCTTGCAGGAATGTGTGGCGACTGCCCTCTAAGGGTTAAACATGTAATTGAAATAACATAGATGGCAGCTGCTGTCATCATGCCTGTGTATGCTGCTATTAAAGCAACCCGTCCTAGTTTGACAGGTTGCATCAGCATTGGTAGCTTAGCGCTAGGTGCTAACAATGTGTGTATGTGTCAACATCAGGTGGCACCATTTTTGAATTGCCTAGATCCTAGTTTCCGGTATCCATTAGTTAAAGCTGCTGTGTGTAGGTAGAATTTGACAGTTGCTAACGAGAGCTAACCCTCCTGCTCTGCACCCTTCCCTCTACAGCAGAGGCCTTCAACCCTGGTCTTGCGGGACCCCTGCCCTTCCCCCTGCTTCAACACACCTGATTCTAATGAATGCGTCGTCATCTAGCTCTGCAGAAGGCTGGTAACGACCCATTCATTAGAATCAGGTGTGTTGGAGCAGGGAGACATCTAAAACATGCAGGGCAGCGGCCCTCTAGGACCAGGGTTGAAGACCTCTGCTCTAGTGTCTGTTGGTCTGCCACTGCTATTGCAAAGCACCATTATTCCCAAACATATGCAGCTGTGTGTGTGCATTCATGCGAGTGACAGGCAGGGTAGATTTGCCAGACCAATCAGGAAAAAGAGGCTCCTGATTGGTCAGAACCTTTCGGGCAGCTGCCAAAATCTAAAAATACCCATCCAGTGGCAGGGGCTATCAGCCCATAGCAGATATTCTCACAGAGTATTTCTCTCACTGGTAGCTGAAGGATGTCTACTCTACATGATATCGACAACACATTACACTAAACGTGTAGCTCTAAACTTCTACCAAGAACAACTTTAAGGTATAATGCTATATAAATGCAGTCCATTTATCATTTACTATTTATAACCCAGAGTTGACTTTGTGATTAGGGTCTCGACCAGTGTTGGGCAGTAAGTAGTTGCTAGGTAATAGTTACTGTAATATTTTTTTTTTAGTAGTGTAACAAATTACTTTTTTCAAAATTTTAATAATATTACAATTACTAATCCAAGTAATGCTGCATTACTGTATTACAAGAACAAGATTTCTGGTCCTAGCAAACTTAGGGTAGGCTAATTGAACCGACCTGTCCAATCATCTGGTTTGAGAAGCTGCAATGTTTTCATAAGGTTAATTATCGTTCCAATAAAGAGGATTCAATTCTAAAATGAGCTGGCTACATAGGTTGTCATTTTTCAGAAGGGTCGAGACAGGGTAACGATTGTGAAAGTAATATAGTAATGTAACTAATTACTTTTAATACCCAGTAAAGTAACCTGCCCAAAACTGGTCTGGACATGCTCCATTTGGACCTGTTGGCAATCATTGCATCCTGTAGTGGGTGTGTTTGAAACTAATGGAGCTGCCTTTAACGCTGTTTGTATCACTTCACCTAGCATAGCAAAGGCTAGGATATTGTTGTTGTGTGCGACCCGCACCATTTTGGTTATGTTCCTGTTTACGGAGCCAGGGCTGTGTATTGACAAGCTAGCGGACCACAAAGAGATATTCATGCGAATTTGATCAGACGTGTTGTTTCTTAGAGACTAGACATGGGTCACCCCCCACCCCCCCCTCCTCTACATTTTGTGGCTTTGGTGACATTGTACGAAAATGAAGACGGAGGGAGGCATTTTGGCAATAGGCTACACCAGAACCATGTAGAGAGAATTGCGCCATCTCCGTTCACTCCAATCGACAGTTTTTCCACTGCAGCGGAGCCTCAAAATAGTTCCCGGAAGTTAGCCTAAATACTAAAAGTTCTCTTTTAGTATATACTCTTTAAAATTTTATTTTAAATGTAAATCGGTGCATTTATTGACTACTAGTTACCAATAAATGAAATTATATATACTGTATGTGTATATTTATTTAAATTGCCCACCAAGCACTTCCTGGAACAAATTTTGCCATAGGTTTTGCCTCTCCGTGAACCATGTGGCCGTTGACAATGTCGAACTTCTGTTGGCGTAACTCTGTTATTTCCATGGCTCTGGGCTACACGTTAGATACTGTGAAATCGAAGGGATTCAATTATGATTTTTCACAATGTGCTTTTTTGGGATAATAATGATTGTTGTTTTTATTGTGGTATTTATATGTATAGGTCAACTTAACCTATTCATTTAGTTTAATGTAATATTGTCTGTGTATGTGGACATAATTTATGGACGCTGGGCAGTTTTCCATATCTAATCAATACAGGTGTAGCTTAATTAGGCAAATACAAATAGCTGTCCATACACCAAGGCCACTTTACTCTGAGGAAGGTAACCTGTTATGCGTCGAAACATCAGTTTTTATTTGTATGGATTCAAACGATTGATATTTTGAACTATCCCTTGCTTTAGTGGCAACTTGAAAGTATACTTTGTTTGACAAAATTAGCTTACAATCGCTGCCTGTACCCTGTAAGGAGATGAACAAACACCCCCGCCCACTCTCTGCGTTCCTCCCCTCACCTGTTTATCCCCCGTGCCGTCGTCCACCATGCCGTGTTGGGCCGCCATGGCCGAGGAGTGGTGGAGCGTGGCGGCGTCGAACTCCACCTTCTGGATGTTGGCGATGCTGTTGGAGACGTAGGCCACGCCCAGGCCCTCCGTCTGGTCCTTGTCCCGCCAGTTCTTGAAGAACTGCTTGAAGAGCGGTGTCTCGCCCATCTCGGGCAGGATCTGCACCTGCGTGTGCTTTGGGTAGCCCATCTTCTTGATGAACTCGTCTGCCGCCTTCATGGACGCCTTGCGCTCGTCCATGTTGGCCTCTCTGCCTGCGTGGAGTACGGAGAGAGAGCGCTGAGGCTGTGGAGGGGTGTTTACTGCCGCCATTCAGATTGATTGAAACAAGTTGAGGGTGTGCGTGCATGTGTGTGTGCGTGTATGTGTGTGTGTGTGTGTGCAAGTGCAAGAGTGTATGCTTAATCTAATATATTGTATACATTTTAATTTAATATATAGAGGAATAAGTTTTATGTTTTTGAGGCAATACACAGGTATCTTGCTGGTAAAATAATAAATATGTACAGATGCATTCCAGACAAATAAATGAGTTCAGTGTTGTACATGAGCCGTTGTTGTGATAAAGAATAGTAGTCCCAGTTTACACGCCCAGCAAACAATGGGAGTGAATCGTGCTTATTATTATTATTATTCCATAGCCAGAAATATGGCCATGTTAGTGATGCAGGAGACAACACAGTGGAAAAATATGGATGCAAATTGCATGTTATTGATCACAGATACAGTATGTCTGTATCAGTGAACGTTAAATAAGCGTCCCTCATTGAGGCCAGACCAGGCCGAGAACCAATGAAACAACCAACAGGCTGGACTGCATACCTGCAAGTCTGACTTCTCATACAATATCTTGTCACTAATCTGTAAAACCTCTCCCACCCTTGATGAAAGAAAATATAAACATATTTTAGATTAAACTTTACAACATTGTTGAAATAGGTAGGATCTTCTGCATGTGATTCTTTGTTACATCGTTATAGCTTCAATATTATCTTCTTTTAATTTTAGATACAATCCCAGGAAAGCCATATCCAAATGATGTCCTCTTTAACACACCTTTCCAGACGAAGATCTTGCCATCTGAACCATGGTCCAGAATGAAGCAGTCGCTGGACTCCAAGGCACTCTGGGAGAAAGGGTTCTCTGCCGCCACCAGAGCGATGGCCATCTCTCCACCAGCATTGGACACCTGACATAAACGATGGGAGAAAAGGAATTATAGGTAAATTATGCATATTTCATTTATTGCTGTCAAAACAACCAGGCCAACGTATGTCATGTGTCCAATAGGCTGGCCAGGTCAAACAAATATCTCAAGAAACAAACATTGACACATAAATGACAACAGTGTGTTGCAGATTCTCTTCACTCACTTTGTAGAGTTTGGCCATCTTCCGGTTTGACGCGTCAGCTGTGATATCATCAGATGCTCCCGCAGGCAAGTCTGGTTTGTCACCCAGGACCTGAGAAAACAAGAGAAGGATTTAGGGAACTAAATAATGGGCCTCCAACACAGGACCAGGTCCATAACAGCCTATGTGATGTAGTATATGTATATAATGTATACCTACTGCTACGTTAATCTCACCTCTATTATCTTGTCCCTCTCCATGCCCTCGTCGCAGACGTAAACACGGGCACGGCCACTGCGCTCGTTGTCACGGATACCTTTAGCCACCTGCGTAGCCTTTAGCTTCTCAAAGCGGTTGCTCTGTGAACCACACCACTGGTAGATCTCCTGCAGAACAACGGTCAAAGAGCGAAAACATTTCCACATTGAATAGGCTCATAAACTGTTATAAACATCTCTTGATGGTTACAAACCATCTGCTGTAAAATGCACACTAAACATAAGTAGATAATTATAATAAAGATCATCATTGGATCATTGTATTACTATACAATGCCAGTTGATTAAAGACTTAATAATGCCAACCCACATATGATGGATATGTAATAATGAGAGAGGCTTATCGTACATTTCCCAGGTCAATAATAAAGCAGTCGCCTTGATTGAAGCTGTCCCAGCTCACTGGCACCTCGGTTGCCCTGACGACGCGACGCCCTTTGACCTGGAGCACGCGCTGCATGATGATCTCGTTGGTGACGACATGCTTGAATCCAGAGGCCACGCCTCCTGCCTACAACACACATGGCGTTAGCAAGATCAACTAGCAAAACCTTTTTGCCCACACAATACTCTATAAGTAAGATTATACAAATGTTTACACCTGTCAGTGGCTGTAGTGTATTCACCTTAAAGGTTTATTGTTAAATATACTGTATACAGTATATTATTTAAACCTGCCTTTTGGGTTAAGAGTCAGGCATGAAGAATATCAAACATATTAATGTATAGATATTGTATGTAAACACTACATTTGAGCAGACTGGAATGCACATTTACAAGAATTAAATGCAGTGCATAGACTCTTACCTTATATTTATCTTGATACGTTCAGTTTTGATTGCTAAAATATTTTCTGACACTGATAAACAAAATAATATGTTGCAGACCTTCAAATTAATTTTAGAATAGTTTGGTGTGAAATGAGTTGTTACCATGTATTTGATTCCAGACTTGAAGTACCCCAGAAACACTTTGGATTCGTGCCCCTGGACCTCGCGGTACTGGATGGGTTTCCCGCCCAGATAGTCGTCCATCTGAACGGTGAAGATGGCCGCCGAACCGCTCTCATCCTGGGTGCAGTTGTCACCTGGTGCAAAGACACCACACGAAGTTCCATAACCATCTGGCTCCTGGTTGCATTCTGTAGCTTCCACTTCCACGGACTATAGTCACGGCATTGTTCAGGAGAGTCACATTTTTCTGGTTGCTAGCATTTGCCTCAAAGATGACTGGACTCATACAAGAAGTAAATATAAGAAATGGATGAATGGGGACAACTCAAGGGCATGTTTCAATGGACAAGATAAAAGCGCAACACTATTCTATTCATACATTAGTCGCCAGCCCAAAAGATAGTTACATCCGATACTGTTTACTGTTTCAAGCTGACTAACATTATGGAAAGGGAAAATCGACCCCTCATAGCTCTGCTTTTACCATATCTAATCCTACAAATCATATCTATTCATTCTTCAACTACAATCAATGATACAATGCTTGCAAGATGTCATAATTATTACATGTTGTTGCTACACTACAGTAGAGTGTGTATAGTATATTGTTTCACTTATTTAAGGGTCACTGTATAAATAAGTAATTTGCTTTGATTTCCTACAAAGTACCAAAATGATATTGCTGTGCCATCAAATCACATTACACACCCCTCTTGTTTATGTTCATCATGTTACGTAACGCAGACCGCTATATATATATATTGTTACTGAGACTCCCAGAGCTAAACACCAATCCCCCGCTCTCACCCAGCCAGAAATGTAGATCATACTGCAGGTTGCCAGAGCGCTGTTTGATGGTATTGAGCACGAGGTATGCGTCTCCTGTGTAGAAGCCCCCGTAGAGGTTCTTTGGGACAGGTACCAGGTCAAACTGCTCCACCCTCCACACCTGCAGGCCCGGCTCTTTCCCGGCGCGCTCAAACTCGACGTGGTACGCTGCCATCCTAGCGGAGAAGAGAAATCAGACCGTCGGTCCCTGTTGTAGCCTACACCAGATCTAGCACTGTGGCAGAGACACAGAGTTATATGCCACAGAGTGGACAGGCATCTACTGGGGTATTAGGCGTGGCAGACTACCCATATGACATCTGTTTACTGCTTAAATCCCTTGACCACTCCCTAAGGCTAGAGCTGTTGCCGTGACGATACAGCAAAGATAAATGTTTGGTGCCGGAGTTCACCATTAGTGTGCAGTGAGTCACTGTCCTGTGCTGTGGCATGGGGCTATATTCTACAGGGAGGAGAAAGAGGATGTGTTGTCTTATAACTAGCAAGCTGAGCGATGCCCACGCAAATATAACTTAATCTGTACCTGTAAAGCATGCAAATACACGCGCATGCACGCACACGAGCACACATGCAAAAACATTTGATAGCGCAAGCACACTTCTGGCATTTCTAACGGCAAACATGAATGGCGTTTGAGTGGGCGGCTGTTGGAGTAGCAGCTACACTTGGGGACCGAGGCATGTGTGTGTGCATGCCTGACATATTTAAGACATGAGTCGGGCATCCTGTTAAAACATACAGGACGTCCAAGCCATCAGTATAGATGCTGGAAGAATTAGTTGCTGGATGAGGCTCACATGTGTTTTGCTGCGAGTTTCATTTCTATCATTGCATTGTTTACAATTCAAACAGTACCCTGTATAAGTAATGCAAACTTTGGCTATGGCATTTAGGTCATAGCCTAAATGTAGCAAAACGGATCAAATGTGTTGTGGGACTCCAAACATTCCAGAAAGAGCGTAAACAAACTTTTTGAAACTGGGTACTGTTACTAAAATGTGAAAATATCCTCTGTGCACTACAGTTGTGTCGTTATGGAGCTTTTCTGTGGAATGTCTTGATTTGACCTGTGGAAACAGGTCGTTTGGTGACCACATATGAAATGTGTGAAAAATAAATAAATAAAATATATGAATGGACCATGAAGCTGTGGAAACAGTTTTTCCAATACTATGAATGATTGCTTGTGTAATGTTAAGAGTTAGAAGAATATACCTTCTAATCTGCAGGAATGCTTCATATTTTAAATTGGAAACATTCTGTGATGCATGTTTCTTCCACTTACATGACTTGAAACAACAGTTCCTACTGGTCTGGCAAACCACAAACATTGCAAAAATCTGCTTCTAAACTTGGAAGGGGGAAGTGGTTTAGGATTCCCAAAAACAACCTTTCAAATATGGGATTATTTTTTCCCCCATATGACTGCTACCTCTGACTCAAGTAGCTATGGAATATTAAATAAAGAAAATGTCGTGAAAACATTTTTAGATTTACATTTACAGCAGTTTATTTCATTGTATCCTTTTAAGTCTCACATTTCAATGTTTGAAGCGTCCACGCCTTACAAAACTGTTTTGGATATAGCCATTTTAAGAAGTCATTGAGAGAAGATAATAGGTGCTGAAAGAGCTTTGGAGTATAATGCAAAGTGCAGATGATAGCATTGGATGGGCTATTTACCTAAAACAGTACATTAGCTGGGCAGAAACTGAGTGTTCACAAATGCTTTAAGACGGCTTTCTTGCTCCTACACAAACGCATTTAAGTATATGCACAATTTACACACAGTATACACAATACTGTATCCTTTTATTGCCTTTCTATTGGCTTTATGTAGGTTGTATTCAGTACGCAATTATTTTTAGAGTACAGAGTATAGCCACATCTTCTAACTACAGTTAGTTGCCACTGTGTTATGTATGCAGATACATTACACAGTGGCAACTAACTATAGTTAAAACAATAACAATGCCTTCCCTAAAACAATGAAAGATAACAGAAACTAGAATGTAATGGCTCATCGACATAGTTCAGTTTTAAATGGCTCTTGCTATAAAATCTCTTCAACATCATCTTTCCTTAGATAACATTATGAGACCATTCTGGTATACAAGCTCAATGACACTGCACAACTAAATTTAACCGGCCTGGTTATTTTCTAATCGTTCATTGTTGCGATTGGAGGTTGAGCCATACCAACCTGCAGAGCAAAACATTCTATTTTATGTTTGTGATCTTACATGGGCCTAGAGGCAGCTACTAATATCTTAAAAGCAAGAACATCTACATAAGGGTACCAATATGTTTTCATATAACCCCATTTTGATCTACTTGTGTTTTTCTGTTACTCTTGTAAAAGTATGGTGCTAATACAAATAGGAGATATAGAGAGAGAGAATGATGTGACATCATCTGGAAGTGCAAGAATTATGAAGAAAGTGAATAGGTGTTTACCATGGGAAAATAACACGTGCTATGTTCTAGTTGACTGTGATGCCTTCTCAGATAACGCGTGCTATGTTCTAGTTGAGTGTGATGCCTTCTCAGATAACGCGTGCTATGTTCTAGTTGACTGTGATGCCTTCTCAGATAACGCGTGCTATGTTCTAGTTGAGTGTGATGCCTTCTCA